>JAKGSA010001695.1:0-15000 GCA_033558755.1 Philaethria dido | reverse complement strand
ACCACTGCCTCATAGTCCGAGAGGCTACTGTTTCAATATAACTGTTTACTTCAAAATTTAGTTCAAAACGAATTTCGTGACAAACATCATGACAAACAGAGTGACAAGCGACAGAATGTTCTTATTAGCTGTTCCAGGCAAGGGAGCAGCGCTGGTACAGGACTCTAAATGCTTGAACAAATCGTTATAGTTCCTTGCGGCCTCGTTCGAGGACTCGCTTGAAGGCTCCGCGAGTCCTACGGCAGTGTCTTTGAATAGTAGGTCACTGACGCCATCGAATGGAGAGTACATTTCGAAGTTTATCAGTTGGACACCATTGGCTGCGTTGTAGCCAAAGTAGAAGTCTAATGTGTCGAGGAGTGCGTTTAAGCTGTTTTGGTCGTTTCTGTAATGGAAGGGGTTGTTTTAGGTTAGTTTTTTTTTAGAGTAGGTATATTCTCCTTACCTATTTCAAAAAATACAGAAAAAAGTCGCGTTTTGCCTTGTTACCAAATCCAGAAAATGAAAATACTTCATTTCCTGGAGTAAGAATCGAACTCACAACCTGTCACTTTACAGTCGTATACTTGTGCCTCTGCGCCACGACAGGCGAAAAGAAAATAAAAATATAAAAATCAATCTTTGAGAGACCATCGTGGCGTTATAGGAGTGTTTGACTAAATACATGATTGCCTGTAGTTTCAATTCCCTATCAAAAATTTAGACCTTTTGTAGACATATTTAAATTATTTTAATTTCTCTGCTCATTAATTTTTAAGTTTTAAACTCAAAGAAACTCATTTGGTGCTTTTGAAACAACGAAAGGAAAAGAATAAGATGCACTTGAAAATCAAAAGGCTTCACGCTTTTCCGATAGACTGTGGAGTGAGAGATCCTAGTGTCGAAACATTCTATTCGAGGTGATGAAGATGGTATGACATTCCATTTTTCACTCAAAAAGACACGTTTTATTTTTTTTCTTTCTGTATACATAATACACTGTAATTATAATCAGATTTTGGGAATCGAACTTGGAACCTTTTACTTTTAATATATATGAGTTGTAACCCGCAATATTATCTATCTATCTAGTTCCTGACTTAATAAATAGCTTAGACTATAAGATCGAAAATTACTCATATGAATATTAAGCAATTATTAAAAAAATATTATGTAAATGTGCGCGGCGTTGAGTTTCGCCACTCAACACGCAATGCCTTAATCTGGCGGAAAGTGGGGAACGGATTTGTTGAAAGAGAACGGAGTGTCTTAACACTTTAATAAATAAGGACGAATATGGCACTCGAGATAAGCCTGAGTGGTTTTTTGTAGTGTTATTAATTATAAAACAATATTTTTAGTTTCTATAATAATTTCGAGAAAATTTCTCATAGGGTTCTTTATTTTATTCTTACGAGAGTCCACGTTGACGCGTTAACAACGCGTTGACTTTAACAATGTACATGTCACTTTATATAAACATGAATGTCAAACCATGGTAGTGTGTGTAACATTTATTTTATTAATTTAATATACTTTTTATGCATTATTTAAAAAAAAATGTTATCATTGTGCACTCCTTCTCTATATAAACTATATGTGTGCCAAGTTTCATGCTCCTCCGTCCGCGTAATTTTCGTAAAAAGGGATCCAAAGTTTTTGCTTCACGTATTTATATATAGATTTTCTACGTGCAGTAGTTTCGCGTGTACGTTATCTATAAGTCACTCAGTAACGCAAGCATTATATATATAAAGAATGAATCAAGCATACCTTCTAGCAAGTACTTCAGCATCAACAACAAAAGCCAAAAGACAGTTCCTGTCTACATTGACACCAGTGTTCACAGCGAGGGTGTTGTTCCTGCATAATGCTCGAACTTGGCTTTCTTGAAGACCAGCAGCTTGGAGATGAGCTGGAAAGTATATATTTTATTAGAGAACGTTCTTAACTCCTTCCTGTCGTGGCCCAGAGGCACAAGTGTGCGACTGTAAACGCAATAGGTTGTGGATTCGATTCCCACTCCAGGAAAAGGAATTTTTCATTTCCTGGGTTTGGTGACAAGGCAAAGCGCGGCGTTGAGTTCCGCCACTCAGCATGCAATGCCTCAATTAGGCGGAAAGTGGGTAACGGAGTGCCTTAACACTAGGTTCCCTCTGCCTACCCTGCTATATGCGGGATACAGCGTGAAGCTATGTATATATATGTATGTAAGTTCTTAGTTTCACACTTCCCATAGCAGGAAAACGTAGTATTAAAACTCTCCGTTCGCCAGAGATGGAAACAGTTTAATTAGTGGACTCGGTCGAGTCCACTTAATAAAATGTTTCGATCTCTGACGATTTCTGTTTCGATTTCGTTTTGTCCTACCAGCTGAGCAAGCAAGAAAACTTGTGACAAAGCATTCGTATCGTTATCGAAAGAATTTGTATGGGAATTGAAAAGCGCCCCTACCGTGCGTAAGAGGAACTAAAGTTTTCCCATACAAAATGCTTTCGAATTATTCCCTTAAGTGGGCATCGAACCTACAGCAGAATAAGAACTAACTAAGAACTTACCGTTAATATTGCTCAATTCAACAAAGGCGATATCAGAAGCTGGGTCCGCAAGGCAATGTATGGAGCCGTTGTTACCATAGTACATGTTGCTGCTGTCATAACTGCATGTGGCTGAAAAGAAAACGACGATTAGAATAATAAATATTAAAAAATATATTATGAAGCCAGTCATGGCGCAGAGGCATAAGCGAGTGATTGACAATGCGACAGGTTACGGGTTCGATTGCTATTCCAGGAAATGTCATTATTTTCATTTCCTGGCTTTGGTAACAAGACAAAGCGCAGCGTTGAGTTGCGCCATTCAGCATGCAATACCTCAATTCAGTGGAAAATGGGTAACGGATTTGTTGTAAGAGAACGGAGTGTCTTAACACTAGGTTCTCTGGTTCCCTCTGCCTACCCTGCTATATGCAGGATACAGAGTGAAGTTAAAAAAAAAATTATGAAGCCAGTCGTGGCGCAGAGGCACAAGCGTGCGATTGTAAGCGGGACAGGTTGTGGGTTCGATTCCTACTCCAGGAAATGAAAATATTATATATTTATAATGAATGTGAAGCTAAGCATGTAAGCTTACAAGCATTAAAATACGTACAAGCATTAAATTTTTCATCAGGTTCAGTTCCCGTTTAGGTCAAATATTATATAATATTTGTAAGATTTGAAGTTAATTGATACTCACAATTAATACCGTCAACTAAGACGGTGGGTCTGCATAGAGAACACAAATTAGTGGCGTTGTATGTCTGAAAAAAAAAGAAAATTAAAAAGTATATATTATAAACAAAAAAAAACCCTTTAAAACCCTTCAAAATAATTATTTAAAAAAAAAATTAACATTAAATAAATAATTTTGAAACGCCTGTAACGGCGCACAGGCACAAGCGCGCGACTGTTAACGTGACAGGTTGTATATTCGATTCCCACTCTAGGAAACGTAAAAGTTTAGTATTTTCATTTCCTGGGCTTGATAACAAGGCGGAGCGCGGCGTTGAGTTCCGCCAAGCATGCAATGCCTCAATTCATCGGAAATTGGGGAACAAAGTGTCTTAACACTAGGTTCTCAAGTGCCCTCTGCCTACCCTGCTATATGCGGGATACAGCGTGAAGTTAAAAAAAAAGAAATAATTGAGAATCATAAAAAAGCACTCAAAATGATTTATAATAGGACCTTTAAAATCTATATAATATACAAACAAAAAAAGAGTCATTACTTTCATCATTTACCAACTTAACTTCCAGTCATTACGAACTTAAATCTACCCTCATTTATGCAAAAAATCCATCACAGAGTGGTTAAAAGGAAGCTATTATTATGAAACTGAGACACTGTTACAACACATACAATGACATCCACACAAATACATACACACAAACGCACACACACACGCGCACACACACACGCGCACACACAGGCATATGTTATATATTTAAACGTAATTTAAGCTGTTTTACAGTAAATTAACAGATTAAATAATTATAGTACATTTTATTTTGAAAGGGCGGAATCACCAAATACAGGCACTATATGCTTAAAAGGAGATTTCAACCACAAATTTCTATTTTTGTGTTTTAAGCAAATAAAGTCTTTTTTTTTTAACTTCACGCTGTATCCCGCGTATAGCAGGGTAGGCAGAGGGAACCAGAGAAACCACCTTGTGTTAAGACACTCAATTCTCTTTCAACAATTCCGTTCTCCACTTTCCGCCGAATTGAGGGCATTGCGTGTTGAGTGGCGGAACTCAACGCCGCGCTTTGCCTTGTTACCAAACCCAAGAAATGAAAATACTACTTTTTTACATTTCCTGGATTGGGAATCGAACCCACAAATTGTCGCGTTTACAGTCGCATGCTTGTGCCTCTGCGCCACGACAGGCGTTAACAAATAAAGTTATTATTATTATTTTAAAAAAAGGTCAGAGAAAACGGAGAGAGAGAGAATCAACTCACACTATCAACAAGCGAGTGGCTATTGGCCAAAGCACCGGGAGCACACGCACTATCAAAGAACTCCCCAACAGCCTTCCCATAGTCACATTCTGAGGCACTGATGATACCCCTCTCGTGAGCTACTTGGACGAAGGCTACGTAGGCTGAAAATTTAAATTATTATTAGTTTCACATTTGAAAAAAAAGTAGTAATAAAAAAAATGATCTTCACTCATACATACATACATACATACAGCTTCACGCTGTATCCCGCATATAGCAAGGTAGGCAAAGGGAGCCTAGTGTTAAGACATTCCGTCCCACTTTCCGCCGAATTGAGATATTGCGTGCTGAGTGCCGGAACTCAACTTTTGCCTTGTTACCAAACCCAGGAATGAAAAAATCCATTTCCTGGAGTGGGAATCGACTCACAACCTGTTGCGTTTACAGTCGCACGCTTGTGCCTTTGCGCCACGATAGGCGGTAAACAGCATGGTAGGCAGAAAGAATAGCACTAGCTAGTTAGCACTAGTTAACCATAAATAGAGTCATAAAAATTGGTCCGCTCAGTAAAAATTTATTCGGCGACACATAAGGAAAGTGAAAGATATATGAAGCAAAGGTGAGCGGCAAGAGAGGCCTACCTCTCTTGCCGCTCACCTTCCCCTAGGAAGACCTCCGTTTACTTTCGAGAACATTGTATCAATGATACTGGAGGAAGGTCACGGACAAAGTATGAGGACCTCCCGGAGAGCATGCATGAAGAGGTTAATGACTGGACGAGGCGAAAGAGGTATGCAGGGACCGTAGTGTTTGGCGCTCCGTTCTCTCTGACTACCCCGCTAAGAATAATGCGTGCAGCTAGGTAAGGTAAGGTAAGATGACACATAAAAGTCAGTCGAATTTACAACCTCCTGCTTATAAAGTCGGTTAGAAAATTAAATACAATGAGTGATACATACAAATGCCTCCAAATTCAGGGAAGCAAGCCTTTCTGCTTCTCAAATTTTCAAATCTGGTGATATCGCCTTGAGCGGAGGTTTCTTTCAATAATGCAACCACACGTGAGAAACCCGCAGCGTTACTTTGCGTATTCTGAACCAATTTCACAGATGATAATTGGTAATGTCTGAAAATAATAAAAATATTATTATAATAAAATAGAATTCAAATAAAATGTACCAAAAAACATTATTAGGAATAACTCATAAATTTCTCATCAGCTAAATTTAAATGGGACCACCAGAAGCACTATATATAACACTAATTATCATAATAAAAAGAATCATTAAAATCAATTTCTAAATAAATCTCAGTAGAAAATTATGCACACATAATAAAATACATTTCTCTATTCCCACCCATCCTTTTCCCATGATCTAGTGGTTCCTATGGCGGACTGCCGAGGTCACTACATTGTCTCCTCCCCTTTTATCTACCCTCTAGGCTGGCAACGTACTTACAGCTTCTCTGGTGTTGTAAATGTCTATAGGCGAAGGTAAACACTAACCATTCAACCTACCTACTACCTACACTCCCCACGTCCCTACACGCCACATGTCATGTTCCTATGTGCACTAGTTTCTCTTTTTCCTCTCTCAACACTCCCCTACACTCCCCAAGTCCCAACACGCCACATGTCATGTTTCTAGTGCAGTAGTTACGCGTATACGTTCCCTGTCAGTCACTCAGTAACGCAAGCGTTTTATATATTCGTATATAATATATCGATATTTTGTTTTGACTATTACAATTTAGCTTCTTAGTATTCTTCATGTATAAAAGTCAAACACAGTAGGGCAGCGTCATACTATAAGCGCGATTGGCTGTAGGCACGATCCCCACTAAAGACAATGGTTGTATTTAAAATATTCTATAATTACTAATAAAACGAGCAGTTTTTGTAATGAACACGTTTGCTTTATTTGACAGTTGTAAACCAGAGACAATATAGTACAGATCACAGACACGCTACAGTTCTCCTTTAATACCCATTTCGATATCAATAAACAATATATTCTTATTTCTCCGCTGTGGCTTTGAGTTCAGCCAATGTCAACGTTTTCCAATGTCTTGGAATTCAGACGAAAAGTAGAGAACAAAGTGTCTTAACACTAGAGGCTCCGACTATCCTGCTAAGCAAAAAAGCGTGGAACTTAAAAAAACTACATACTGTACATAATATAAAAAAATACATACTGTCGTGTTAAATATCCGTAATTGGAAGCGGCGGCAATGAAATCTGCAGTATTGTTCCTTATGTCAGAAAAGCAGCTGAAAATGTTGTTCCGAGATTGGCAGGATATAGCGGGTTCGATTCCCAGTGTGTGAGCTGCACTTCTGAGCCAGGAACATTTGTTATATTCCTCAGCACTGATAGTACACCAACGGAGAGGTGAGAAACAGGAGGACGAGGCGTCGACGTTTGAGAAGTTGCGAACTGTAGGACAAGTTGAAAAATGATATAATTCAAAATGGAATTATGACGTGAAGACGTCATAATTCCACGCGCACACTTTCTGCCCTTACTTTTTTTTGTTATATTTAAATTAAGTTAATTTCTTATGTTCTATAGCTTGTACACATTACTTTTAAAAAATATTTGTATTAATATTTATTTCTATTGAATGTATAAAGTGTTATGAAAGAGTACTTCTATTGAATAAGTATTTCTATTGAATGAGTATTTCTATTGAATGTATGAAGTGTTATGGAAGTGTACTTGTGTCAGGAGGCCCCGCCTCCTGACACAAGTAGGACATAGTAGTAGTAGAGTAAATGATTATAACAAATTATTTCCAAATCTAGGAAGACAAAGGTCCATCACTCAACATGTAAAAATTCTATATCAGACGGAAAGTAAATAACGGAGAGTGTTAACCATAAATTTTCTCTGCCTAATCTTCCATGAGAGGTAAAGCTTGAAGTTAATAAATATCTAGGATTACTACTTACCGTTTTGTGTATAATTCTGTGGTGAATCTATCTGTCCAAAAATGACCCTCGCGTTGCTTCCTCCAACCACGCCGAGGAAGAGGGATGCCTGCCAAGTATTGCCTCCTGGGCTAGCTCCATTTGGCCACCATTGTTGCAAAATATTGGAAACTTCTGTTGCTCTGGACCTGTTACGGTATGAAAGTAAAATTTTGATGAGAAATAATTTAGAGAGCCATAGTGGTGGTTTGGGACGTTGTGGGTTTGATTCTTAAGCGTTGCCTCTTGGGGGAGTGAATTTTTCAATTGGTTCCATTCACTCTGGTAAACAAAGTTGGTGTCATTTAGGGATGTTCATGTTAAAAATTATGGTGTAGTATAAGTGTTATATCGATACTATGCGATATATCGAACAAATATATCGATATTTTTAAAATATCGTAAGTAATTATTTGTTAAGTAGTCTTTAATATTAAATATCTATTTAAACATCTGTTTAAGATGTGAGAGCTTGTTTTTTTTGCAATTTAATGTCCATTATTTTCCTAGTGACCTTTTTTTAGCTCTCACACATAGCATGGCTTTGTTTTTTTGCAAACATCATTATAATTGTAGCCCTACATTTTCCTGGTGACCTTCAATAATATTGGATTAAAGCGATATATCGCGTAAATGTATCGATATTTTTTGAAATATCGATTTATATCGCCCACTACAAGTGTCATTATTAAATACAAGACTCAAAACAATATATTTTATATATTTATTAACTTATTATTATTTTAACACCTGTCGTGGCGCAGAGGCACAAGCGTGCGACTGCAAACGCGACAGGTTGTGGGTTCCATTCCCACCCCAGAACATGGAATTTCTCATTTCCTGGGTTTGGTGACAAAGCAAAGCGCGGCGTTGAGTTTCGCCACTCAGCACGCAATGCTTTAATTCGGCGAAAAGTGGGGAACGGAGTGTCTTAGCACTAGGTTCCCTCTGCCCACCCTGCTATATTCGGGATACAGCGTGATGCTATGTATGTATGTATGTGTTATTGTTTTATTTTTAATGAATATCCAGGTTTATTACAAAATATATGTTTCCGCTCAAACAAGGTAATTTTATGTTGTGTGCAAGTAACGCACGTAACGCACTTTCCTCTGATAAGGCACTTTCCAAGTAACGCACTTTCCTCGGTTAAGGCTAAATTAACGATAATATTAAAAACTCTAGCTTTTAGATATTTTGTGACCAAAAAAGGAAATATAACGAGAGCAGAAAAGTGTGTACACATGGCAGAAGTGAAATTTCAAAAAACTAATTCACTAGGATCTTTTTCTGATTCTCTCGCTTAATTCTATATATTTGTGTTTCTACATACATATATCGTGATGCACTTCCGTTACAATTAATTTTCAAACGATTTTAAATAAGTTCCACTTACGTAGTAGCCACAATAGCAGGCCAGGGTTGTCTGACAAAGGAGCAGGGCGCTGATGATGAGATTAGTGCCTCCGCTGTCAGTACTCGTAAGGAACCGTCCTCGCAAAGTAAGGCGTATGATGTCGCTTCTTGTGGGTTGCGGAGCTAAAAACAAGTGATTCAGAGAATATGGAATAATCTATAGAATATTATTATATGAATTGCACTAGCGTTATTCCTTGATTGCTTGAAGCAATAAGACCGCCTTTGCATACAGACACATGAGTTCATAAAATTGTTTCCTCTTTTTTTATATTTTATTGTGTGTGCAATAAAGATTATTCTATTCTATTCTATATTTTGCTCTTTGCGTTAAATTTTTTGTTTCTTTTTTTGTCAATAAAATGATGTTGTATGCAAAAAAAAGAAAAAAATCTTTGGGTTAAAGATATGGTAGTTATAAAGTAGGTAGCAACTACAAGTGTCTAGTTGTAACTTCTTCTATTCATGTTCACATTTTAAAAATCTATATTCGAATATCATCTATATTCGAAATTGTTTTTTTTTTGTTCATTAAAGAATAGACATAAAGAATCTGAATTTTCATAAACTAATCAGTGTAGACTTTAAAACTGGACTTTGAAACCTAAAATACTTTTTAAAAGTCCATTTTTGTAGAAATTTCGAGTTCCCCTCTGTGAGTACTCCCCTACACTCCTCAAGGAGCCTACATGCCAAATATCATCTTTCTATGATCACTACTTCGCCTGCAGGTCGTCTGTGTGTGTCTGTTTTTTAACTTCACGCTGTATCCCACCTATAGCAGGGTAGACAGAATGAACCCGAGAACCTAGTGTTAAGACACTCCATTTTCCTACAACAATTCCGTTCCCTGCTTTCCGCCGAATTGAGACAACGCGTGCTGAGTGGCGGAACTTAACGCCGCGTTTCGCCTTGTTACCAAAACCAGGAAATGAAAAATTCCATTTCCTGGAGTGGGAATCAAACCCACAACCTGTCGCGTTTACAGTCACACGCTTGTGCCTCTGCGCCACGACAGGCTATCACAGGAGACAGAAGATCTAGTTACTTTAAAATTATTTAATATAGTCAAAATAAAAACAACATCAGTCGTGGCGCAGAGGCACAAGCGTGCGGCTGTAAACGCGACAGGTTGTAGCTTCAATTGCCACTCCAGGAATTGTAAATTTTAGTATTTTCATTTCTTGGGTTTGGTAACAAGGCAAAGCGCGGCGTTGAGTTTCGCCACTCAACACGCAATGCCTCAATTCGGTGGGAAGATGGGAACGGAATTATTGAAAGAGAATGGAGTGTCTTAACACTAGGTTCTCTGGTTCCCTCTGCCTACTCTGCTATATGCGGGATACAGCGTGAAGTTAAAAAAAATAAAAAACAAATAAAAATACTTACATTAAAGTATTCCCTCACGTGTTGCCAAGCAGCGTACGCCACCACCTTATTGTTCTCGCTGTTGTTGTTGTTGGACCTCAAACATTCCAGGGCTTGAATATGTCTATTGTCATTTTGAACTCCAGCGACACTTACTCCCATGTCGATAGTATATCTCGAGCAGTTTGCGTTCTCTCCGCACAGAGAACACAGAGATGGATAGCGGTTTCCTGTTAAAAACAAAATATTTATTTATAACTAAAATATTTTATTTATTTATTTAAAACTAACATAAAAAAGACCTTTGTATTTGCTGATTGTGGGTTCGATTCCCTTTCGTGGAAATGATTATATTTTCATTATTTTCGTATGAATTCCACCAAATGTTGATCCGAGGCTTTTCCTGACTACTGCTACTGAAGCTGGTTTTTTTTTCAATGTAACGTAACTCGAACCCGCGCCTCTTGGAAATCGATCAAGCACTCTGTCCGATAGTCACCAGACCACTTTGAAAATGCTTGGAGGTCCACAAGGATGGTACTTTTTTAATTTTTGGATTCTTACTTTTCTTTTAGCTTCACGCTGTATCTCGCATATAGCAGGGTAGGCAGAGGCAACCTGAGAACCTAGTGTTAAGACACTGCATTCCCCACTGTCCACCGAATGAATACATTTTTTACAATTTCTATTAAAAACGCGAACTTACTGAGATCAGCATCCAAACTGGCATTGGCGCTCCAAGGTCCAGGACGACAGGCGCCACTGAAGAACTTGCTCAGGGAGTCTACTTCCATCTCTTCAGCTGTCTTTCCAGTTCTGTCTGCATCAGGACATTGGTCTGTTCTTGCGGCCTGTTTATTTATTTATTTATTAGATTCACCAGTGGTAATTACATCGGATATAATTTTACAATAGTTTGTTTTTATTCTTATAGCTAAATGCATTACCTTTTAAGGTGAATACCACATGCAATTATAAGGACGAGACATACTTTTTTCCAAAATTAGTTTTAAAATGTTAGTAAATTACAATCAATGAATAGGAAAGAATACTAAAAAGAAAAAATATTAAAATTATTTATGTTGTCTGACATTCCTACGATATCTATCCAGAGAGCTTCCAAAAAGATTCAAAACGCTTTTTTTATTTAAAATTTCACAAAATCTAGATATAGGAGAATTATTACCTAAAATAGACCTACGA
Source organism: Philaethria dido (assembly GCA_033558755.1). Lineage (NCBI taxonomy): Eukaryota > Metazoa > Arthropoda > Insecta > Lepidoptera > Nymphalidae > Philaethria > Philaethria dido. Next base: position 3,577 of record JAKGSA010001695.1, on the reverse strand, counting down.
AAAGGTGATTCGAGAAAGCTAGAAGGTTTACGTAAATTTCTAGGCACCTTAAAACGGAAATTTTGCACAAATAATGTGGATTAATTACGGAGAATTGGTTCACTTAGTAAAAACTTATGCAGCCAACATATAAACACATTAAAAATATATATTCGAATTGAGAACCTCCTTCTTAGTTTTCTAGCCACAAAAACACAAAATGTTTTGTCACTAGAGAGAGAGAGAGAGAGAGAGAAGGAGGGAGAGAGAGAGAGAGAGAGAGGGGGGGAGAGAGCGAAGGAGACAGAGAGAGAGACTGAGATCTCTTAATTACTCACAGCTTTTTCAAAAGTCTTCAACACGAGAACCACCGAAGTTCCCGACTGGTCGAAGCCAGGGTGGCAGTATCTACCGCCTCTCAGACCTTCAAGCCCATCTGTATGACTTGCTGGGACTACAGCAACTGCCTCGAATGCGTATGGCTCTGAAAATGAAACATCTTATATCAAGCACCTATTATTATTAAAATAGACTAGTTTGCAATCACGGCAAACGGCATGACGCTCTGATGCCATTGTGTTCTCTTGTGTGTCAGATTAATTGATTTTTGGGATACTTATGAAGGACTCATTACAATGTCATAATATGAAAAGATAGTTTTAAAACAGTAAACAAAACACGCTCTTAGAAAAATCCAACTAAAAACAATAAATAAATAATAGTTAGAAACCAAAAAGTATATTTTTTTAAAGCGTAGGATGGTTTTTAAGTAATATATTGACACAATGCAATCAACGATTTAAGAAATATATTTTTCATTTTTTAATTCACATTTTCACATAAACGAGTTTATTAGTTTTTTTTTAAGATTCAGGGAGATGATCATCATCAATCATCATAGATTATAGACCCTAGTGTCCAATTTTAAAATAAAATAACACAACAAAAATTTCAGATCATTTTAATATAAAATTATCTTTTCTAAAAAGTACTACTTATTCACGCCTGGTATATTAATTAATATTACTCACCAGTCCTAGACACGTCTCTGATAGACGCTACCACGCGGTTAATATCTGGCTGATGCTGTCCAAGGAGAACCATTTCCTCTTCCGAAAATACACCAACATCAGCAGCACCGCGGGCCAATTTGACAGCGCAGTCGATTCTAGAGTAAGAAATAATATTATTTAATAAGATGATAACAAAGATTTTGGTCTCTTGTCTTGGTAGAACGCAACGAACGCCTGTCGTAGTGCAGAGGCACAAGCGTGCGACTGTAAACGTGACAGGTTGTGGGTTCGATTCCCACTCCAGGAAATGTAAAATTTAGTATTTTCATTTCTTGGGTTTGGTAACAAGGCAAAGCGAGGCGTTGAGTTCCGCTACTCAACACGCAATGCCTCAATTCGGCGGAAAGTGGGGAATGGAATTGTTGAAAGAGAATGAAGTGTCTTAACACTAGGTTCTCAGGTTCCCTCTACCTACCCTGCTATATGCGGGTTACAACGTGAAGTTAAAAAAAAAGGTCTTGGTAGGTTTGGTTAGGTCTAGGTTGGCCTGGGTAAAAAGAGGTAGTTTTAAATAGGTCTAGGTGGATCTAGGTGAGACTAGGTCGGTCTAGCTAGGTTTGGGTAGGTCCAGGTGGGTCTAGGTGGGCCTAGACAGGCCAAGGCCAAGAAAGGCTAGCATACCTATGTAATTTTTTTTATAGTATCACGCTATATCCCGCATATAGCACGGTAGGCAGAGGGAACCAGAGAACCTAGTGTTAAGATTCTCCGTTCTCTTTTAACATTTCCGTCACTTAGAAAATACTAGAAATTACTCAAGTTTTTACTTACTTTGATTCGACTGATTCACAAATAGCTTGACTTCCATCTCTGTCGAGGCTCTGGCACAATGTGCGGCTACTTGCAGGTATACACACACGGACTGGAAATATAATTAATTATTTAAAATATTTAAAAAAAACTTAAAACTTAATATAAAAAATTTAAGACGTGCGACTGTAAACGCGACAGGTTGTGGGTTCGATTCCCACTCCAGGAAATGGAATTTCTCATTTCCTTGGCTTGGTAACAAGGCAAAGCGCGGCGTTGAGTTGCGCCATTCAGTGTCTTAGCACTAGGTTCTCAGGTTTCCTCTGCCTACCCTGCCATATGCGGGATACAGCGTGTAACAAAAAAAAATGAAGTAAAATTTTGTGTTTTTTATAAATATTTTCAACGCCCATTATTATTTGGGTGGGGGTAATTTTTAACTCACTTTTTTTTTATTTTCACGCTGTATGCCGCATATAGCGGGGTAGGCAGAGGGAACCTGAGAACCTAGTGTTAAGACACTCCGTTCTCTTACAACAATTCCGTTTCCCACTTTCCGCCGAATGGAGGCATTGCGTGCTGAATGGCGGAACTCAACGCCTCGCTTTGCCTTGTTACCAAACCCAGGAAATGAAAAGACTAACATTTTCTGGAGTAGGAATCGAACCCACAACCTGTCGCGTTTACAGTCGCACGCTTGTGCCTCTGCGCCACGACAGGCGTCTTATTTTTTTTCATTATATTAAATATTACTATACACAGTAAAACCAAGTGTCATAAATAGTTTATCACGCGCTATCTTGCAACGGTTTTGTTATCAGTACTGATAACAGTAGTAAAGGGTGGGCCGGTGATTCACTATTAACTGTGTTTGTATGGCAAATATTTCAACATATTCATATTAATATGTGTAAATAATAAATATATAAATTGTGGACTTCAAATTCAATCATAATATTCAATTTCAAATTCATTATATTGAAGAATGAATTTGAAATTGGCAATTTCAGGCCTTTTTCCTTATAATAACAGCAACAATAAAGAAGAGAACCTAGTGTCAATACTCTCTACTCTCCACTTTTCTCCCGAATTTGGCATTGTGAGCTAAATGGCACTAGTCGCAGGGAGAGCTGTCAAATGATAAAAAAATATATATGACCATCCCGGTGGGAACCAAACCTACAATAGTGGTACGTTTCGATGGTTATTCGTTATTTATAATTTTTTTTCTTCATGCTGTATCCCGCATATAGAAGGGTAGGCAGAGGGAACCAGAGAACCTAGTATTAGGACACTCCATTCTCTTTAAACAAATTTAAAAATGCCTTTAGAACTTGTAAAAGATCAAAAAAATCCCTATATAACGTAAAGCGTTAAGGGTTCTAAAATTAAGATTTCCTCAACTGGAATTCAAACCCACAACACAAGTGGAAGCAGCTTATGAGAGAATTTAGTGGAAAATGCCCATTTTGCCTATGTTACCATTGACTTATATCAATATGATTAAATAAAAAAATATATAGATACGCTTTTATTATAAAAGTGGCCTAGCTCAAAACTGTAACTTTTCATTTTGCTAAGACTAAAAATTAATACTTTAGTGCAAGATTCTATTGGAATTCCTCATATATTTCCTCGCTTATAACGTAATATAGAAATGTCGATTATTGATGTTTATCCAAGAATTATTTTGGGAATTTTGTCAAACTACCCAACACATCTAATAATACACTTAAAAAAAGGAATAGGAAGCTATACAGTCTCTTTGCAATGTA
>JAKGSA010001694.1:0-40479 GCA_033558755.1 Philaethria dido | reverse complement strand
GACAAACGAGCAGAAGGACCACCTGATGGTAAGTGGTTACCTTCGCCCATAGACATCTACAACACCAGAGATGTTGTAGATGCGTTGCCAACCTAGAGGATACTGATGGAAGGGGGGACAATGTAGTAGTCCACTATCAGAACCACCACATTTTGGGGAAAGGATGGGTGGGAAAGGGGAAAATCTGGCTTACATGCCATCGAACCGGAACACATCATTAGATATTTGGCGGTTCGTCTTTGACATGATAGTGGTCGCGAGCCAGTCGGAGGACGAACCTCCTACCACCTAACGAAAAAAAGCTTGTTCTAATGTTTTCAAAAAAAGGAAGAGGTTATCCATTTGACTGTATTTTTTATTTGTTACCGCACAACATTTTACTGTGTAAACCAATTTTGATGATTACTTTTTTTAAATGATAACTAGTTTTTGAGATATTCGTAATAGTTTTACTTGTTGGTTCATTTTATTTGAAGTCGTTTATTATTAATTATAAAAAAGATCATAAATAATAAAAAATAATCACTTGTAAGAAAATAGTTCTTCATAATGAGGTAGTATGCAAAGGCGACCTTACTATAATTGATCTCTTCCAGGTAACCTTGCTTGCTTATTGCTTCTTTATGTTTAAATTTTAATAAAAACTAGTGCTTCTTATAAAAAAAGAATCATCATGATTCACTTTATGTGTGTTACTGCATGGTAACACATATAAAAAAACACTCGAACAGATAACCTCCAGTTTTGAAGTCGGTTAATAGCATAAATAGGTATATTCTCAACAGATTACAATTTCCATAACAATGTTTTAATGACACATACGTAATGAGATACCAATAATCACGTTTGTTATCATAATACAATTGTCCATAATTCACTTAGATAGTAAATGTTTAGTATGTAACACTCAATACGCTATGTAAAGCATAATTATTACGAATATCTCAAAAACTACTTGTCAGATCTTAGTTAAATTTAAATAGGACCACAACAGAAGCATTTGCTATCATATCTAAAAGGAATAATCAAAATTGGTTCATCCAGTAAAAAAATATGCGGTAATACATTAAAAAAAATACAATTTATAGAGTCGTCGTTGTTTGGAATCGGTTCATAACGTAAATAACTATGGCGACGTGTCCATACAACACGGTTCCGACCGGCTTGCTTTAATTTTTAAAATACAAGTATGAGACCAAACAAAAAGGTCGCCAGAAAAATGTTGGGTACAAAATTGCAACAACAAAACTAAGCTCTGACATCTAAAACCCATTAAAAAAAGGACATCACCAAAATTAGATTGTGGAAATTACTAAATACTTTTACATCCTATACTGGCTTCACTAAATATACCGGCTTCTCTAAAAATTACCGGCTTCCTTAAATATATACCGGCTTCCTTAAATATATACCGGCTTCTCTATATTTACCGGCTTGCCTACCTAAAATTTTCACCTCTCGCACTGAAAAATAGGTGTATTCTCAACAGATTACAATTTCCATAACAATATTTTAGTGGCACATACGTAATGAGATACCAATAATTACGTTTGTTATCATTATTACGTGTGCATAATTCACTTAGATAGTAAATGTTTAATATGTAGAAAGCGTTTCTACGTTTCTAGTACTAATAATTGCTTTGTATTTGAAGATTAAGCTGTTACAAATTGTTTAATTATTAATATATTCTTGTGTTTGTATTGCGTTTAATGTACATACACTCAAATTCTATATTTTTCTTAATTTCGCCGGTATTTAACTATTTTGAAGTTTGGTGTGGTTGAAAATTAGCACATGTGTCCGGATTCGATGATAAAATCTTTGGTTTAATATGTCAAGATATAGTTTTTCATATGACTGTTAGGGTTTTTAGTTTTTCTATTAATTAATATAGTTTTCCTACACACTTGAGGCCATCGTAGCGCAATAGGAGTCTTACTGGGCACGCATTGGTCGTGAATTCGATTACCAGTGAAGAGCATGAATATATTTAAATTATTTTCATTTCCCACTATAGATAGCCTTCTTTCTAATATTACTACGACATTTAATGTATCTAAAATGAATGGAAAGTCGAGAACGCAGTATTAAACACTGGGTTCTCTCACAAATAAATTAACCTTTTAGTCGCAAAAAGTGAAAAGAAGATGAGAAAAGAACAAAAATAACTATTAATTCAATTGTTGTTTAGATTTTCGAAGCACGCGATCTACCAATAAAGGATGTGTCAGGTAGCAGCGACCCTTACATCAAGGTGTTCCTGTTACCTGACCGGAAGAAGAAGTTCCAAACGAAAGTACATCGCAAGAATCTGAATCCGGTTTTCAACGAGACATTCTTATTCAGGTAAGATTTTTTATAATAGCAGTAAACTTTAATTTAAAAATTAAAAAAATAAAATTTACATGACTTATTATCCGATTTCCAAGTTGTAACAAGCTTATAAGAATTTCGACTCAGCCGGATATAGAACGCATGGCTTAGTGATGAAAGCGCTTGGACAGTTTCCAAGAGGCGCGGGTTCGAGTCCCGCTGCGTTCAAATTTTTATACGTACGTATTTTCTAAATATGTTTAACAGAAAAGTATTTCTGAAGCAACATATAAAAACAATATTAAATATCAAGTATTGTGTTACATTGTAACATTTATTTATAAATCGACTTCAAAAAAGAAGGAAGACTGTTTTTTTATGTACATACATACATACATAGCTTCACGCTGTATCCCACATATAGCAGGGTAGGCAGAGGGAACTTGAGAACCTAGTGTTAAGACACTCCGTTCTCTTTCAACAATTCCGTTCCCCACTTTCCGCTTAATTTGAGGCATTGCGTGTTGGCGGAACTCAACGCCGCACTTTGCCTTGTTACCAAACCCAGAAAATGAAAATACTAAGCTTTACATTTCCTGGAGTGGGAATCGAACCCACAATCTGCCGCGTTTACAGACACACGCTTGTGCCTCTGCGCCACGACAGGCGTTTTTTTATGTGCTGCCGTATTTTACTTTTTGTATTTTTACTTTAGCTTCTTTTGTCGTCACATTTACACTTAGTTAAGATTTGACGTGTAGTTTTTGAGGTATTCGTAATAGTACTTTTACACTTTCTCTAAAATCGATCTACTTTTTTATTGTAATACATATTTTATATACAAAAAAATATATTCAAATTTCTAATATATTCTTAAATACAAATAAAATTCCTTTGAAATAATAATACGTACATTAGCGGACAGTGACAATTTATTACAAAAAAGTTGAAACATTTATAAAAGTTTACGAAAGTTCAATGATTGCTAAGCTACAGCATAATTAAATGTAAAAATGAATTCTTTGTTAAGCAATTCTCTAAGAAGTAAAGCACACTGACCTTTGTACTGTGTTTTACAATACTACTAATGCTATTTTATACTTGAAGAAATAAGACGTCTACCTTAAATAAATAGTTATTTGTTTTATTTTTCTTTGTTTTTTTTTATTATTTTTTTAACTTCACACTGTATCCCGCATCAAGGTAGGCAGAGGGAACCTGAGAACCTAGTGTTAAAACACTCCGTTCTCTTTCAACAAATCCGTTCCCCACTTTCCGCCAGATTTAGGCATTGCGTGTTGAGTAGCGGAACTCATCGCCACGCTTTGCCTTGTTACCAAACCTAGAAAATGAAAATACTTATTATTATTATTTTATTTAGTGTCTGTAACGCCTGTCGTGACACAGAGGCACAAGCGTGCGACTGTAAACGCGACAGGTTGTGGGTTCGATTTCCCACTCTAAGAAATGTAAAATTTAATATTTTCATTTCTTGGGGTTGGTAACAAGGCAAAGTGCGGCGTTGAGTTCCGCCACTCAGCACGTAATGCCTCGATTCGGCGGAAAGTGGGGAACGGAATTGTTGTAAGAGAACGGAGTGTCTTAACACTAGGTTCTCGGGTTCCCTTTACCTACCCTGCTATACGCGGGATACAGCGTGAAGTTAAAAAAAAAAACACTCAACACGTAATATTTCAATTTCAGGAGAACGCTGAGCGGAGTATTTTGACACTAGGTTCTCTTTGGTTAATCTTAATATTTAGAAGAATTTTATATCAAACATAACATGATATTTACATGTGAAGTATTTAATTATCTTATGACATGCATGATAATTATCTTTAGCTGCTGCTTTGTAAAAAGTAGCGTGAAAATAATAGAAAAGAACTGATTCTCGTTTTATTCAGTATAGCAGGGTTAACCTAGTGTTAAGACACTCCGCCGCTTCCCATCTGAATTCGAGACTTTACGTGTTAAGTAGCGGAACTCAACGCCGCGCTTTTAAAACAATACATACTTAGTAAAAAAATATATCTTGCAATTTGCAAAACAATCCAGATACAGAAAACCGATAAAAGAAACTGCGGCACTAGATTAAAATAATCAACAATTAAAATCTTAAGTTACGTTAGCGCTAGATTATTAAGTTTTGCAAGACTGCACTTCCATTAGCGACGTAATACGACCTTTCAGGGTTCCAGGTATTATACGAGTATATGAGAGAGAATAGCATATATGTATATATAATATAATATACTATAGGTGTATACTATAAATAGATTATTGTAAACGTGAGATTGCGGTTGCGGGTTCGATTCCCATTCGGAGAAATGATTATATTTAAAAAAAAAGGATATTATTCTGTCCAAGAATACTATAATGATGTCAATATGTGGAATTAATCGCTATTCCACATGCATTCTCGCGTATTCGGGCCAAAAGCCGCGAATGGAGTGTCTTAACTGTAAGACACTCCAGGTTCTCTCTAGCCATTCAGTTAGGCGAAAAAAGCGCAAAAAAGAACTACAAAAATATAGAGTTGATTTATTTTATGTTTAATGATATGACATAATTATATACTTTTTATAAATTTCTTGTATATTATTATTTTATATTTATTAGCTCTGTTGTCTCTTTTAAAAATGTTGTATCCGTACTTGGCGTCAATAAGTAAATAAATACATTTTACAGTAAAAGCATTCTAAAGCTAAAATTTTTATCTGTAAATTCTGTTAATGTTATTTAAATGGGTACTTTTTAACATACTGGTATATATTAATTTGCTTGAAAATTTTAATTCAATATATTCACCCTATAAAAATACCTTATTATGCCTTGCATAAATGTTATATATGGTGGATCCCAACGTAGTGTTTTGTGGGATAAAAATAAGAATATTTAAGATGTTAGCCTGTCGTGGCGCAGAGGCACAAGCGTACGACTGTAAACGCGACAGGTTGTGGGTTCGATTCCCACTTCCCACTCCCACTGAAATGAAATTGTTCATTTCCTGGGTTTGGTAACAAGGCAAAGCGCGGCGTTGATGCCGCCACTCAGCACGCAATGCCTGAATTCGGCGGAACGTGGGGAACGGAGTGTCTTAACACTAAGTTCCCTCTGCGTACCCTACTATATGCGGGTTACAGTGTGAAGGTATGTAAGATCTTAGCAAATAAAGAAAACCGACTGCAAATAAAATTTATTAAAAAGTAGCATTATTACGAATAACTCAAAAATTAATTGTCAGATCTTAACTTATCATCATCATCAAAATTGGTTCACATAGTAAAATGTTATGCGATAACACATAAAAAAATACAGTCGAGACCTTTTCAATTCCTTTTCGAAATCGATTGATAAAGTAGATTGGAGATGAATTTGAACCTACAATTATAACTTTCGATTTAAATTTCATCTTTATTGTCATTAATAATCAAAATTATTTTTTTATTCTAGCGTCCCCTACGAAGAGCTACGCCAGCGTTATCTTCAGTTCTCGGTATACGATTTCGACCGGTTCAGTCGACATGACCTCATCGGCCATGTCGTGCTGAAAGGCCTCTTGGAATCTGCTGACTTACACCAAGAAATTGAATATACTATGAATATTTTAGCTCCACCACAGGTAAGGACCCCTAACTTAGTAAACAATATATTATTATATCATATGATTTTAAGTAATTTAAAAGTGTGTTTAAGTTTTCTGTTATACTTAAATAAATAAATATGAGGCCATCGTGGCTCAATTAAACATGGTCTGACTGTAAAAGCGAGAGGATATGTGTTGAATTCTCATTTAAAAGAATGGTCTAAATTAATTTCATTTCCACGCTCTAATAAAGCGCGGCTTTTAGTTCCGCCACTCAACACGCAATGTGTCGAACTCGGGCGGAAGGAGAAGAACGAAAAACACTACGACCTTCCTATCTACCCTGCTATACGGATTAAAGCGTGAAGTTAGAGACAATACATACAATACAACAGAAGCGAAATTAAAATATTTAGGTGCAGTGTAAATTTGATTATAAAAAGCAGCTTCACTTTTTTCTCGACGGGTAAACGGTTCTTCTGCGGAAAAACGAAAATAATTTCATAAAATTACAACAAAATATAATGAAGCTTGCAAAAATATTTTATTATTTTGGAATACTGTGACGATACAATTTAAAAGACAATATTTATGAAAAAAATCTAGAAGAAAGCAAAAAAAGAAAATGATCATATTCATACAAATCATTGTGTCTTTATGCAAAATATATATAGCAGGGTTTATACCCTGCTAGTATCCTAACTCTAGGTTATCCTAGAGTTAGGATACTCCGTTCTTCACCGTCGATCCAATCTGATCGTCGATCTGGGTTTGGTAACAAGGCAAAGCGCGGCGTTGAGTTCCACCACTCAGCACGCAATCCCTCAATTCAGCGGAAAGTGTCGAACGGAGTGTCTTGACACTAGGTTCTCTCTGCCTACCCTGCTAAATGCGGGATACAGCGTGAAGCTATATATGTATGTATACAAATAAAAAATAGAACTTCTAAATGTGGGTAACGTTTTTCCTACATAACGTTGAAATCATCGTGGTCTTCTAGTACTTAAAGTATACGATACGTGCTTTCTTATGCCAGCGTAGGTTCAGCTTTAAGCTTAAATGGGGAAATATTTGTATATAAAATAAATGTTATAAAATATACAAATATATGTGTTCATTACTTAGATACTAGCTGTCCTGGCAAACTTTTCCATGCCATATTTTTTCATAAAGATATGTTACCCTAAAACAAAATATTCGGTAAATATTATAATTTATCGAAAAAATGAACCCGTCAAACTAATAATATCTTAAATATTATTAGGAAATTTAAACAGAAACATTTCTTTATATACAAACCTTGCCTGATAGTAAAGAACGCAATCAAATTTGGTGCAGTCGTTCGGAACTTATCCGCGTACATACATTTCAATAATTCATTTTCATTATTCACTAGCTATACCGGCGCGAGTTGCTACGCCAACAACTAAAATAAATTTAAGAATGTTTTTAAGTTCATCAATGATATACAGACAATCATTCATTTCTATATATTCCTCTGTGTAAAAATACATGGTCATACTGATTTTCATAACAATCAGTTGAACGGGGCAGAAGTTGTTACTTTGCAGCTCCACCTGATGGCGAGTGGTATCAATGAGCGTATTATACAAACCTTCTCCGTGGAAAAATACATACTCGTATAATATACCAATTTTCATAATAATCGGTACAGTAGTGTTTGAGTTCATCGGTGACATACACACAAACATTCATTTTTATATATAAATATATAAATTACGTAATTGAGCAATACATCAAATTCATCGGATTTAACAAAAAACCATAATATATATTTTTTTTAACTGGTGAGAACGAAATGTAAATCCTTACTCTACCCTACAAATCGCAAACCGTCCGTAAAGACGACAATAAATGACATAGCATTATTTTATTTTCCTTCACCCATTTATATTAAGCACACTTTATCTAATGAAAATACGTTTTTTTAGTTTTACGCTTTTTCCTGTTCTTTCTACTTCCCGCTTGAAAGCACGACATTGTGGCGTAGCTTAACTTCGCGCTTTGTCTTTTCAAGCAAATTATAATAATTTAAATATAATTTATAAATATTATATATTATATTATTATTAATAATACTTGTCATGGCGCAGAGGTACAAACGTGCGACTGTAAACGCGACAGGTAGTGGGTTCGATTCCCACTCGAGGAAATCGAATTTTTCATTTCTTGGGATTGGTAACAAGGCAAAGCGCGGCGTTGAGTTCCGCCACTCAGCACGCAATGCCTCAATTCGGCGGAAGGTGGGGAACGGAGTGTCTTAACACTAGGTTCCTTCTGCCTACCCTGCTATATGCGGGCTACAGCTATGTATGTATGTATGTATTATTATTAATATTTAAATATTCCCCTGAAAAGGATCGAACCCACAACAGTGACGATTTGAGTTGATTTCCGCCACTCAACATGCAATGGAAAGCAATGCTGATTTCATAAATTATTTTAGATTCTGTATAAAGAAACCAGTTAAGAAGTTAGCTAAAATCAATTGACTTTCCTGTAATTTTAATATTACGATAACAACACCTTATGTTGCATATAAAAAGATATAATAATGTAGTAAATACAATAATTAACATTTTAATAGAGATATAAACTGACTAGAAATGTACTAAAAAACTGAAAAAAATTTTGTTAGATCTTAACAACCTATCATATAAAAACACCATCGTCAAAATTGGTCCACGCAATAAAAGGTTAGGTACAACATAACTATATACATACATGAAAAATACAATCAAATTGCGGCCCCACTTTTTTTTAAAATCGATTAAAAAATGAAATATGCTTATTTAAAAGTAGCAAATCATCGAATAATTTAAATTTTCAATTTTCCATATCGATTAATCATTCAGCAAAGATCTTTTAAAGTTAAATCTGGGTTGAGTTGTCATTAATCACCTATTGACCCGACGCCCAAATCCTGAGAAGAAATTCCTTCTATTATATTATACAGGGCGAATACTATTCATTCGAAGGAGAATAACGGTTAATACCTTTTTAGTATTTTTTTACCGACTTTAAAGAAGGAGGAGGTTATCAAACTGATTTTTTATGTGTATGGCTTTTTACTGATTGGACCAATTTTCATGAATAGTTTTTTATACGATAACTAATGCTTCATACATACATATCTTCACGCTGTATCCCGAATATAGCAGGGTAGGCAGAGGGAACCTAGTGTTAAGACACTCCTTTCCCCATATTCCGCCGAAATGAGGCATTGTGTGCTGAGTGGCGGAACTCAACGCCGCGCTTTGCCTTGTTACCAAACCCAGGAAATGAAAAATTCCATTTCCTGGAGTGGGAATCGAATCCACTACCTGTCGCGTTTACAGTCGTACGCTTGTGCCTCTGCGCCACGAAAGGCGTTAAAATATGACTAATACTTTTTGAAATATTCGTAGTAATTCCCGACTTAACCGAATTACTGACAACAAATAAAAACCAGCTAAATTAAAATTAATAACTTAATAACTACACCCAGTAAAAATATTTTGTTGTTTTTTTAGTTAATAATAAAAAAATAATTGGCACTTACAAAAGTCAAATATGGTTCAATAGACTTTAAAATGTGTACTAACTACGGCTATAGTAAAAAATATTTTCGAAAATCGCAATAAAAAATTGAAAAATAATTAAATTGGTCTCCCATTTAGTTAGCTTGTCATAAAGCTTCAATTGAATTATACAATGTTACAATCAATATTTTAGGTGAAAATTTTTTCATCTAAAATATTGATTGTAACAATTCGTTGTGAGCGGAGGCGCTCCGTTATATCTATATATAAATACGTAAAGGAAAAACTTTTCCTTTTTTTTAACTTATGTATCCCGCATATAGCAGGGTAGGCAGAGGGAACCAGAGAACCTAGTGTTAAGACACTCCATTCTCTTTCAACAGTTCCTTTCCCCACTTTCCACCGAATTGAGGCATTGCGTGAAGAAAAACTTTAGATCATGAGGAGCATGAAACTTGGCACACTTATATAAACATATAGCGAAAAAGTCCATTGATATTTTTTTCTAAAATAATGCACTAAAATATATTAAATTAATAAAATAAATGTTACACACACTACCATGGTTTGACATTCACGTTTATATAGAGTGACATATATACATTGCTAAAGACAACGCGTTGTTAACGCGTCACCGGGGCCACTAGTATATTTAATGACTGAAGATGAAAGCAGAACATAATTAGTTCTTATGTTATAAAGAGGTAGAAACCTCTTTGTATTGTCCAACTAGGGCGAAGTAATGATAATAATTATGTTATGGACTCGATTCCCTTCCGGAGGAATAATTATATTCGAACTATTTTCATTTCTACGCTCTGGTAAGACAAAACGCGGCCTTAAGTTCCGCCATTTAACACGTAATGCTTAGAATTCGGGCGGAAATCGGCGAACGGAGTGTCTTGACACTATGTTCACTTTGACTACCCTGCTATACGGGATAAGGCGTGAAGCTACTTTTTTTGATCATTCCCCCACTGAAATCGAACCCACAATCAACGTCTACAGTCAGATGTCATGTGCCACGATGACCTCCCGCACGCAACCCGAGGTCCGTGTCTCATATGAGACGCCCTTGCGACTTCATAGAATCTCTTTGTTGTCGCTTTTCCGAAGGTGATCATAAAAAAAGAGACTATGACTTCAGTACGAATATACCGTATGCATAAAACATACTTTGTATATTTTAGATACATAATTTTGGTTTTTTTTTTGACACAGGAAAAGAAAGACCTTGGAGAACTGATGCTTTCTCTATGCTACCTGCCCACTGCTGGTCGACTCACCGTGACTGTTATTAAAGGAAGGAATCTGAAGGCGATGGACATAAATGGATCATCAGGTAATTTTACTTCTTAATAGTCTTTCATATATTTGAAATACGTCATAAATAAGTATGGTGAATTAGATATTGATAGCGTTTACAGTCAAACGCTGGACAGCGTTTAAACGTGAGGGGTTGTGGGTTTGATTCCCAATAGGGCTAATGATTATATTTAAATTATTTTAATTGCCCCGCTATGGTATTAAAAATACGCGGCGTTAGGTTCCGAAACTCAACACGCAATATTTTAAATATGGGCGAAAAGTGGAATGTTATGACTGAAAAAAGTTAATCTTATTTAAGTCATTTTTATTTGCTACAATTTGCATTATACAAAAGTGTATGTCAAACAGATTTCAATTAGATTATTATAGTGTCCACAATATTTATTTTATTAAGATAATATATATCCATTACTACGAAAAATATTAGATTTCTGCACTTCTTTTCCCTATAAGCTTTAACTATACTAAATTTCGTACTTACGCATAAATTTATAAAGGGGTCGAAAGTTTTTTCTTCGCGTACTAATATACGCAACATATATGAGTACATAAAAGTTAACATTATATTTGATATAAGTAACATGTTATCGACTTTGCCAAGTTTTGAGTTTCAAAAGTTTCATCATAAAGGGGATGTAATTAGGCAATGTGAAAACTGTAGGTGTTTTATCATGATAATTACTGTAATACATGACTAATATTTCAGGTCTATGTAGAATAGATTACAAGAACATTTTACTTAGAAGTTAACATATACCTAATTTAGAAATAATTTAATGAATATTGAATTATGCCTAAAATGTTTAAGTCATTTTAATAAGCTGAGGAACAGAAATGTTAATAGAAAATGGAGTGTCTTAAACACTTTCAGGTTCTCTTAGTTCCCTGCCTACCTTGATATAAAAAGTGGATACATCGTGAAGCTAAACAATTATTTTATATCTCGTTATATATATATATATATATATATATATATATATATATATATATATATATATATATATATATATATATATATTCGTAAAAAGTCAAATGTGCTTAAACATGATATAAGTATAAAAAACCGATTTAGTTCACTTTAAGTTCGATTTACGTCACATATATGTAAATTCTTGACATACTCGTACGTATTACTATTAATATAGCTCACCAAAGTATTTCATAATGCCAGAACTTTACTTTTTGTTCGACTCGGGAATCAAACCTGAGACCTTATAATACCAAAATATATATAAAAACCGGACCCCAGACTGTTTGTGAGTATCCTAATAAACCACGAAATAAACATTTTACGTTGCTTTATTAAATTAGCCCTGACCCAGAATTTTCTCTTAACAGTAAAGGTAATGCACTATATTCTAGAATAAACTGAGATATATTTAGACAGTTTCATATACTTTAACATTTAAGCTTATAATTTTGGATTACATCTCATGGACTCTAGAAGTAAGGATCCGTGACCTAGTTTGTGTTACTTCAAGATCAAATTGCTACACAAATGTTGTTGTCCTTGTATTCTAAGCTGATGTATTCTGTTATTATAATTTAGAAAACAGCTTCTCCCGTATTCAGAAAGTTAGAAAGAACCTAGTGTCAAGGCACTCAGTTCTATGCTTTCCGCGAAAATTGGGACATTGAGTATTGGCGGAACTCAACGCCGTATATTGAACCAGAGCGGGGAGAAAAGATAATAATTTTAAATTTAACAACTATTTCCCTGAGTGGGTATCAAACGATCAACTATTCGTCTCTACAGACTGACATTGCCTCGTTTCGATTCCCATTCCAGGAAATGAAAATATTAAATAATATTTAATATTTTTACTTCCTCGCCCTCACGGCGTTGAGTGCGACAGTCAGCACGCAATGTCTCAATTCAGCGGAAAGTGGGGACCGGAAATGTTTAAAGAGAACGGGGTATCTTAACACTAGGTTCACTAGTTCCCTTTGCCTACCCTGCTATGTGCGGGGTAAAGCGTGAAGCTAAAAAAATACTGCCCCATAGTGCTACATTGACCTCCCCAATACTTATAATATTATTTTTCTTAACAGATCCATACGTGAAGATCTGCCTAATATGCCAAGGGAAAAGGATAAAGAAGAAGAAGACAACAGTTAAGAAGAACACACTCAGTCCAGTTTACAATGAAGCCTTGGTATTTGATTTACCTGCGGAGAATGTATACGATGTTACCCTCCTCGTGAAAGTCATCGATTACGATTTGTAAGTACATTTAATATTAAAATTTTTTTACTTCTATAGAAAAGCTCTTCCTAAGGTAATCTACCCAAGTTACCTCTATCTATTCACCTTTACCTATTTTTTTTTCTGTTCAAAATTTCATTCTTCACCTGATTTACATGGCCAAAAATTTTTGACACTTGGCACAATAAAATTAAAAATGTTCCTAATAAAGTAGGTGTACCACTATGAAAGTAGGTGAGATAGGAATCACGAATATATGTTTTGTGGTACACCTACTTTATCATAGAAACACGTTTTTATGCTAAAAGTGTCAAAAAATTTAGGCCATATGTATCAAAAAAGGACGAAATCTTGACGAAACCCTTAATAGTTACAAACGATTTCTTTCTCTTTATACTTATTTTCTTATCTTCTAGCTCTATTCTACTAACTTTAATTAGCCATCGATTTCTTCACAAATTTTAGTAACATAATAGCAATATACCATTGTTTCAATATATCGCACCCTTTAGAATAAAAACATAGCTCACTCTATATTTTTGATTTTGAAGTAGAGATACAAAATGATAATAAAAACCTATTCAAGTTTTTATAATGATGTCAGAATAACAAAATTTTTAATAAGGTGACTTTCGTTTTTAGGATACGATGTGTAGTAGCACTTATGTATGACTATTCCGTAACTTTTAAAAACGCCTGTCGTGGCGCAGAGGCACAAGCGTGCGACTGTAAACGCGACAGGTTGTGAGTTCGATTCTCTCTCCAGGAAATGTTATTCTTTTCATTTCTTGGATTTGGTAACAAGGCAAAGTGCGGCGTTGAGTTCGGCCACTCAGCACGCAATGCCTCAATTCGGCGGAAAGTGGGGAACAGAATTGTTGTAAGAGAACGGAGTGTCTTAATACTAGGTTCTCAGGTTCCCTCTGCCTACCCTGCTATATGCGGGATAATGCGAGAAGTTAAAAAAAAAACTTTTAATAAGCTATACGTATTTCAAGTGGAATTTTCAAATAAAATTAAATCCTAACAGCTCACAACAAAAATAAGTTGTAACAAGCGTACTCGTATAAGAGTTTCACTGCAGCTAGAAAAGAACACATGGCTTAGCAATCAGAGACGGTTTCTAAGAGACGGGTATGACTCCGCTGCCTTTAAATTATAGGATATGCTTTATTGCACTTAAAAAATCCAAAAAAAAAAAAAAAATTTTAAAAAGTAACTCCTTGACAAAACTGGATTTATCTCTAGAAGAGATCTATTCCAGTCAACCTATGAACATTAGGTGTATTATGACATGTAGCAAATAAATATATAGTGCAATTAAGTTAAAAAGAAAGTAAAAGAATAATATATTTTTCTAAAAATGTTTTCAGTAATCTGAAATAAAACTTTAAAAATCAAAAATCATGTCCTATTTCACTTTAGTGCAATATTATAACAATATAGATAATGGTAGATTATAGGCTCTAAGAGTTCAGGCACGTTTGCTATTGATTCGTGTTCGGCGGATTCGGAGATAGCCTGTTTTGTTAGACCGCTTTCTCAACAAACAATTAAATATTGCAAAAAGTTATATTTATTGTTATTTATTTGCCCGATAATAATATCTTCAACTGAAAAAATCTGTTATAACACGCCGTGTAATAATACACTATTTATAATGACGTGCTACTCTGTAAAGCGCGACAGGTTGTCGAGTTCCGATTCCCACTCCCGAAAATGGATTTTCATTTAGCAATGCAGTAACTTGCCTCAATTCGGCTTTGGAAAGTGGGGGCAGAATTTGTTGCTGAGAACTAGTGTGTCTTACAACACTAGGTTCTCAAGGTTCCCTCTCTACATACCCTGCTATACGAGAAGTTAAAAAAACTTTTAATAAGCTATGCCGTATTTCAGGCTGGCATTTCAAATGGAATTAAATCTAACAACTCACAACAAAAATAAGTTGCTTACAAGCGTATAAAAGTTTCACTGCAGCTAGAAAAGAACACATGGCTTAGCAATCAGAGACGGTTTCTAAGAGACGCGGGTATGACTCCCGCTGCCTTTAAAATTATAGGATATGCTTTTTATTGCATAAGAGTGTAAAAAAAAAAAAATAATGTTAAAGTAACTCCTTGACAAAGCTGGATTTATCTCTAGAAGAGATCTATTCCAGTCAAC
This sequence comes from Philaethria dido, assembly GCA_033558755.1. Taxonomy (NCBI): domain Eukaryota; kingdom Metazoa; phylum Arthropoda; class Insecta; order Lepidoptera; family Nymphalidae; genus Philaethria; species Philaethria dido. The sequence continues at coordinate 25,334 of JAKGSA010001694.1, read as the reverse complement.
CTGTGAACGTAGGTGTATTATGACATGTAGCAAATAAATATAGTGCAATTAAGTTAAAAAAAGAAAGTAAAAGAATAATATATTTTCTAAAAATGTTTTTCGTATCTTGAAATAAAACTTTAAAAAATCAAAAATCATGTCCTATTTCCACTTTAGTGCAATATTATAACAATATAGATAATGGTAGATTATAGGCTCTAAGAGTTCAGGGCACGTTTGCTATTGATTCGTGTTCGGATTCGGAGATAGCCTGTTTTGTTAGACCCTTTTCTCAACAAAAGCAGATAAATATTGCAAAAAGTTATATTTATTGTTATTATTTGTGATAATAATATCTTCAACTGAAAAAAATCTATTTATAACACGCCGTGTAATAATACACTATTTATAATGACGTGCTACTCTGTAAACGCGACAGGTTGTGGGTTCGATTCCCACTCCAGAAAATGGATTTTTTCATTTTCTGGGCTTGGAAACAATAAAACGCGGCGTTGCGCCTCAATTCGGCGGAAAGTGGGGATCGGAGTGTTTTTTTCAGTAGGTTCCCTCTGCCTACCCTGCTATATGCGGGATACAGCGTGAAGCTATGTATGTATGTATTAATAATACTAAAAGTTAAGTTTCCAATGGGTCTAAGTAATTTTTTATATTATAAAAAATAAACATCTCCATCGGAGTATTAAATTAATCTTTACTCAAAATTAAGTCATTCAACATTTAGATTTAGAAAATAAATTAAACAATTAAACATGCGTGAGTAATATTTATTTCATTAATTTAATTTATTTCTAGTGCATTATTATAAAAAAAAATTGGCTTTCAGCATTTCTTTTCCATATAAATTTAAATTTTCACTGTGCCAAGATGTGCCAAGGGTACAAAAGCATCCATTATTTATCTAGTCCATGTATAATTTTCTTAACTTTCAATAAATACATATCAAAACTCAAAAGAGTCTTTTAATATAAATCAAATCAATTCAATTCTCAATTCGGCGGAAAGTGGGGAACGGAGTGTCTTAACACTGGGTTCCCTATGCCTACCCTGCTATATGTGGGATACAGCGTAAAGCTATGTATGTATGTATGTTTCAATATAAATCTAACTCGTTAGCTTTGTAAAAAAAATAATCTCGTTATACAAAAAGCACATACTGTAATCTGGGCTAGATATCGTTAAAAAAAGATAATCCATTTCAAAGTCGATAAATTGAAGGTAGTTTACTCGGAACGGCCGTAAAGCCCCATTGATAAGCTTTAATAAAGCCTCGCATAAAGTTTTCAGATAAAATAATATGTATCATTCTGAAATAAAATGTTACATAAAGAATTATTTAGAGGCTATCGGGTGTGACAAACTGTAAACGCGATTGGTGGTGAGTTCGATTACCACTAGGGAGTATTATTTAAATTATTTTCATTTCTTCTCTCTGGTAAGATGCGCGGCGTTGAGTACCGCCAATTATTACGTAATGTCTCTAATTCAGGCGGAAATTGGCTAACGGAATGTCTGGACACTAGGCTCATTCTGACTATAACCCGCGCGCGATTTAAGCGCTGTCGGCACCTGAGGTGAAACGCGGGACCAGTGACCAGTACTCTCCCCGCACTTACATATTGTCTCGCCTCGGAAGCCCCAAGTATATTGCTGCTCTTTGCGCCTTGCACGTGTATCGATAGTTGACAAAATATTGAAGTCGTAACATTTTGGTTTTGTATTTAAAAAATGACTGAAGCTAGTACTTTAAGTAATATAAAAAAACGTGTTTTTATTCATCGCCAAGCACGTGAAAGAACGCGATTAGGGCTTCTCATGAAAATAGATTATCGACCTGTGTGCCAGGTGGAAATTAAAAGCCAAGTAAATGAAAAAAAAAAACAGAAAATTTATAAGAAGTATAACTTTTATTTCGTGTAAATTATCGATATATTTTCAATACAGACGGATGTCTGTCACAACATTAGCACATTCGTCAGAGCTGCGCTGATAAAGCGTAACCCTGTTTTTTTTTAATATAAATAATAAAATTTAAAAAATTAAAGACGTACATATTACGTAACATCATAATGGAACTAAAATTTCTTCACAGGATCGGACCAAACGAGCTGATCGGCTGCACGGCGATAGGCTCCACGCTTATCGGTATCGGTCGCGACCACTGGCTTGAGATGTTGGACAACGCTCGCAAGCCCGTCGCTCAATGGTACCCGCTGAATAAGAGCCCCCCTACAAATATTAATCTACCTAGCAACGATCAGCAGAATACTCAGCTGAACTGCTTAAATTCAAGGTAAGGTTATATGACCATGCTGATTTTACTTTTTTTTTTATCCATGTGATGTTTAATGTGTTGTTAGGCTTAGGGGTCTTGGTGACTCAGTTCTCCACGTTATTTCTATTATAATGATAAGTATACGACTATTAACGCCGGTCGTGGCGCAGAGGCACAAGTGTGCGACTGTAAAGCGACAGGTTGTGGGTTCGATTCGCACTCCAGGAAATGAAGTATTTTCAATTTCCGGGTTTGGTAACAAGGCAAAGCGCAGCGTTGTGTTCCGCCACTCAACACGCAATGCCTCAATCTGGCGGAAAGTGGGGAACGGATTTGTTGAAAGAGAACGGAGTGTCTTAACACTAGCTTCGGTTCCCTCTGCCTACCCTGCTATATGCGGGATACAGTGTGAAGTTAAATATTTAATACGCTTTATTCGTAGAGATACATGAAGATATTAAGAATGATAAACATATATTATATAGATACATATCAATGTTTGATGTCGTCATGTCTCAGTGGTACATCGTTTGTCTTGTCACGATGGTTGTGGGTTTGATTACTACTCGGAGATAGATTAAAATTAAATTATTTTCATTCCTTACTCTCTGGTAAACACAAACCTATTTTGAAACTAGGTTTTGAATAAACTGTTATGCGAAAAAAATGAAAGGTATGAAACTGCGATATTAATAATTTTTACAATGTAGTTTCACTAGGCAGAGGTACAAGCGTGCGACTGTAAACGCGACAGGTTGTGGGTTCGATTCCCACACCAGGAAATGTAAAAGTTTAGTATTTTGATTTTCTGGGTTTGGTAACAAGGCAAAGCGCGGCGTTGAGTTCCGCCACTCAGTATACAATGCTTGAAATCGGCGGAAAGTGAGGAACGGAGTGTCTAGCAGTAGAATCTCAGGTTCCCTCCGCCGACCCTGCTATATGCGGGATACAGCGTAAAAAAAAATTATATTTCACTGTTGTTTAAAAAAATAATTTCTTTATGAAGGTTATGTTGTTTGTTGATAAAACAACCGTTTTATTATTTATTGGAAAAACAGTACAAATAAATACTAAATTTTTACAGAAATATTAAAAAAATAAAAGCATTCATGAATATTAATAATTCAAGCGGACGGTTGTATCGTATCAATTTACATTTAATTATTCTACATTGTATTATTTTTGAGAAATATTATTGAATTATAGCAATCATGGCAGTATTGTGAATTTTTTAACAATAAATGATGATGGTGGCCGTGGGTTCAATGCCTACTCGGGGGGATGATTATATTAAAACATTACATTTCACGTTCATTTCCGCCACTTAACATGGGATAACTGAACACACGAATATTATATTCGCGACACGAAAATTTAGGCAAAAAGCGGCGAACGTGAAGTGTCTCGACACTAACTTTACTCTAACTATATATAACACCCTGCTATGCGTATATATATATAAGTATGAAGCTGCTATATTGCTATATATTCTGTTTTCCTGACTTGCACAGACAAAATTCACGTTTCGTTCTACCACAGTAAAGAGCAAGAAGAAAATAGGGAGCATATACAAAATATTTTAGGATTTCAAAAATAAAAATATCGAAGAAAATTTTAACATTTTTTTCGTTGACTTCCCAATAACATTTCGAAAGATGTGTAAACAAAAACAGTACAATTTTACGTATCACCATACAATCACAACCATAACCTAAATAACATTTTTGTTCACAGATGAAGAGACAACATTTCAAATGACAATCGAAGAGACACGGAAACAGAAACTTCGGTTTCTCACGATGCCAAACACTTAGTAGTAACGTGATTAGAAGTTCTATATGGTTGTATGTCCATTTACTATACAATTAATATTTAAATGTTAAATAATAAAGTCGTTGAAGTAGATTGTTTTTAGTTGAAATTGAAACTGGTCCTTTTTGGTAGAACCTCCTCTATCGCATTATATGTCCTATATCTATTTTATATAATGTTTTTATAATGCTTACAACTGTTTTACACGATGTTACTATTTCTAACGCACATTTCAATTCAAGACTTGAATCATGTATATATTTATATAATAATTGTTATAATATAAGGTAGAAATTATATTAAAAACATACAAGTATATGTTAAATAACTACATGAAATATCTAATATATTTCTTCAGTTCAAAATCGAGTGTGTAACATTCTTTTAGTGTCTGACAATAAGTAGATGGAATTTCTATAATTTTTTTTCATACAAATTCAAAAATAATAACGTTTAACACGCTTATGTAAAACGCGGTGTTAAATTCCGTCATTCTACCAGCAGTGTCTCGAATTGGGACTGAAAGAAGAGAACGGAGTGTCTTAACACTAGGTTCTCTCTGTCGATGAAGCGTGAAGCTAAAAAACACATTTATAAGATAAAGAAATGAAGCTTTAAATCGTATTAACGTAATTTGGTATTATAAATCTATTACTCGAAGTTTACTTTAAGTATTTATTATAATATCTGTAATATATATATATATAAATGCTTGTTGTACCATCTGTTTTGTACAACTGCACCTTATATATATATATATATATATATATATATATATATATATATATATAACTATATATGTATATATATATATATATATATATATATATGCATATATATATATAAGCATATAATAATGTAGACTTAGTCAATGTTACTTAGAAAAGAAATCATTATGATATAAATATTTTGTTAATTCTAATTATTTTATTTAAAAAAAATATGTTTTAAAGCTTTAAAAATATTTTTATTTACTTTGACTCATAGTGATAAAGAGTGACCCAAGCTACCTAAAATTGTAATATTATAATAATACATATTATAGACTAAATTAGATAAAATAAATAAATTGTACTTTATGAATATCAAAGAAGTTATATACTTACAAATGCAAGATGGTTCCATATTTCATGAAAATATGTTATTATATTTGTACTTCTAGAAATTAAAAAGCTGGAGGAATTATTCTTTAATTTAATATTTCAATAGTCTGAACTATCTTGTGGAAATGAAAAAGATAGTTGCTTAAATCCACTAATAGAAATTATAAATTTCTAAGTTTTACTTTCATTTGAAAAAAAAATCATACTGCATATAATAAATAATCGATGTTAGTATAAAGTTATGCAGATGTGTTAGAAAAAGTTAAGAAATTTAAATATCATATGCCTAAATTTTACTTATTTTTACGGTACTTTATTTGTCAATAAGAATCAATTAAAAATCATGTAAGTATATATAAAAAATTCTTGTTGTTAGAAAGCTCTCAAATTTGGGATAGGTTCCCTGAGTTCCCTTTTCTCGGAATTCCTACGCGAACGGAGACAATCATTCTGCTGGATGTTATGACAAACAACACTGCGTACTGCAACTAATATTATAATATTGAAAATTAAACTGAACAGAGTTTTCTGAGTACTATGTAACACCTGTTGTGGCGCAAACGTCCGACTGTAAACGCGACAGGTTGTGGGTTCGATTCCCACTCCAGGAAATGTAAGTTTAGTATTTATATGCCTCAATTCGGCGGAAAGTGAGGAACGGAGTGTCTTGACACTAGGTTCCCTCTGCCTACTCTGCTATATGCGGGATACAGCGTGAAGTTATGTTATATATGTATAAATATGCATTCCCTTGAAAATCGTTTCAAAGCATATTTCGTTGAAGTCATGAATACTAAATTATTATTCATACATGCATTCAAAGTTGAGATAAAACAATCATATTACATTTTGCAATTCAAAATGCACGTAGAGATGAGAAAAGAGAATAAGGTATATATTATGAATAAAGAATAAACATATATCGAGTGCTGAGTGATTTGACACTACTTTTGCTATGAAAATTAGTGAAGTTTAGTGATTTGTGACATATACAGTAAAAATAAAACAAACTTGAGTAAAATGCCAAATAGTATTTTGTTGGCATTCTTGTAGAAAAAATATAATTATTTAAAAAGTAGATCTCTCTCTGGTCCATCAATAAAACAATGTAAAGGTGTATTTTGTAACCGAGCGAGTAATATTTCTCGATTGGTGGAAATTTAAGAGAAGTCTACCTTACCCCTTACTAGTAGTTACTTATTTAGCTTTTTTAACTGATTTTAGTTTGCATTTCCTGCAAAAATCGGGAAATGTATAGAGATATTAAAAATAACTAAATATACTTCTTTTATAAGGTACGAGTATATTATCGGATTTTAAGGATTTGACTGAATGTAATATGGAGAATAAATATCTAAAAATATCAGGTTTTTTCGCTTATATATTTCAAATCGATGAAGATCGGAGAAGAAAGTATTACAAAGCTTCTTCACAGATTATAGTAGATACGTAAAATGCGTAAAGAGTTTCTTGCATGCATATCTTTTATAAAAATAGATAAAAACTTAAAAAAAAATTGCCATATGCAAAAAAAGTGACAGCTATATTTTTTATAGCAAAACGTAATTGAATCTAATCTCGATTTCGGAGAGAAATTGGATAACGGAGTATTTAGACACTATGTTCTCTCTTAGTTATGCCAGAAAAAGCGTGAAACCGTAAAAAAATAATCATAAAATCGATTGTATACACGTGGAAGTGTTCTAAATTGCTTTAAAGTGCATCGTGAAATATTTTACGCTTAATTCAATATTGTTCAATCAAAATGATTAATGATCTGTAGAAAGGGGTAAACAGACGGTCTCAGTAGAATAGCAAAGTCATTTTAAATTGTATTAAAACCACACACTCATCAATTATGATGTCAAAATGCATAGAAAAATTCAATTTTTAATTGATTTTATTTATCTGGCAATACCGTGAGACAGTAGCGGCGTTAAGTTCCGCAACTTAACATTATTATCTCGAATTCAGATGGATAGTGGCAAACGGAGTGTCTTGTCACTAGGCTTTCCCCTTTTCCACCCATCCTTTCCCCAAAATGTGGTGGTTCCGATAGCGGACTACTACATTGTTCCCCCCCTTCTATATGTATCCTCTAGGTCAGCAACGCATCCTTGGGTGAAGGTAACCACTTACCATTTGGCGGTCCGTCTGCTCGTTTGCCATCCGTTATCCATACAAAAAAGGTTTTTTCTTAGTTCTATGCGAGATAAAGAGAGGGGAATATAATTAATAAATATATTTATGTGTTTACTCTAAGCCTATGACTAGATGTGAGATATGTAATTAGAGTCTATATCTTATTCTAGCTGTCCTCAGTACAATGGAAAAGTCTACATATCGATGTTTAGTTAATATATTTGTGATAATGTTTTAAAAATTATTATAAAAAAAATGTTTTGTTAATAGAATGTGGTGACGCACTGAATTGTTATTATGATTTAATTTGATGAATATACGAGTATTAATACGTAAGATAAATGAATCGGTGAGTGCAGAAGCAACGTAAGTCACAAAAAATGCAAAAATTCGTAATCAATTTAAACTAGCTTAGAGAGGCAAGATCCGTGTTGTTTTTCTCCCTCCTGCGAAATTTGAAAATCCGGACTTACGTTGTTTCTGCACTCACCGATTCAAATGCTTTGTATCCAGATAATTTTACGGACTGAGATGTATGAAATTTGGCATAGTTAATGTTAATATGGGGCAGTTTTGAAAAAAACGCTTTTTAAGAATGTATTAGAAATACAATAAATTAATTGATTAAATATTACTCACACCACTATGTGCTTGACATATGTACATACAAACAGTATTTTAGAAGTCATCGCGGCGCAGTGGAACAGCGTCTGCATGTAAATGAGATAAGTTGTGGGTTCGATTCCCACTCGAGAGAATGATTATATTTGAATTGTTTTTTAATTTTTCCGTTCTGGTATAAAAGGCGCAGCGTTGAGTTCCGCCACTTAACAAGGGCGTAAAACGGCAAGTTGTATCACATAGTCGACAATTTATTTTAAAAGTGCGTCGCTACTTTCTAAACCTTATGTTCCACATAGTGATTAAATGTAAAAGCTATTAGAGCGTTATAAAAATTATAATTGGAAATGTATATTATAAAAAATATATAAAAATATAAGATAAATTTATATCCCTTTCGTATAACTTGTGTCTTTCTTTTCCATTTCCTACTGTATTGAATGTAATATTATGGTTGGACGAGAGATTATTTTTGTATGGAAAGACTTGGTACTTTAGTCTTTATACTGTAAATCTGTCTAACATAAGTACTTGTACTGGTTTATGAATAAAATGTTGACATTTTTATATCTGGATTTTATTTAAATGAACCCTTAGATTATGTACGAGGCCTCAGACATACATACGTAGCTTAACGCTATATCCCGCATATAGCAGGGTAGGCAGAGGGAACCTGAGAACCTAGTGTTAGGACACTCCGTTCCCCACTTTCCGCGGAATTGAGGCATTGTGTGCTAAGTGGCGTTAGATTATATATAAATATATGAGACTATCATGGCATAGTGGTACAGCGTCAGGGTGCTAATGGGATTGGTTGTGGGTTCGATTGCTACTCGAACGAATGAATATTATATATGTGTACATTACTGGACTTTCTTCGCTCTGGTGAGACAATCAAAACAGACAAATATGCGGCGTCGAGTTTCGAGTTTTAAATATTTTAAGGATTTTTTGAAGAGATTTTTTTATAGGTAATCCTTCATATAATTTATTTTATTATATTTTCTCAATTTTTGGTATATTTAAATGAATTATATAACAGAAAATACTACTTGACGGCTCGTACGACGATTAAATTCATAGTTTAAAACTTCTGATCTAGCATAGCATTTAGTAGAAAACATTTAATTTAAATTACTTTATAGATATATAAATAAAATTATAACAAAAAAGTCGACTTTAAATAAAAAGCACTAAAAGGGACTGGAACTGTTCTGATAACTCAATAACTACTTGTTCCATCTAAACTAAATTTAAATTAAACCACATCACAAGCACTAGCTATCACATAAAAAAGGCTAAATCAAAATTGGTTCACCCACTAAAAAGTTATATAACAGACATAAAAAGAAAAAAAAACATTCGAATTGATAACCTTTTCTTTTTGTAATCGGTAAAAAATACATCTACTATAATATATTGTAAGAGTCGCAACCCAAAGTGGGACAGGCACTTAGGCTAAAATGCCGACGAAAATTTTGCTAGGTTATTATTATTAGGCTAGGACAGTATGTTTTCTGGAATAATAGCCATTTCACGTCATTGTGACAAGGGAGTTTCTAACTTTAAATTTATTGGCTGTGAGTCGATTTCCATTTGGGAGAATATATACGTTTTTTTCATTGGTTTTTTTGATAATCCATAATTTTTGTTAAATTTATTTAACACTTTCTGTTACTTACTTGGCTTTTTTATTTAAAAAAGGGCTCAATCGCTTCTTCGATCAAGTCACCCTGGTAAGTTTAACAAAACAATTTTAGATACATCGTGACATTGCTAGCTTGTAAAGTATTCTGGATTCATCTAATATAGGTGAAGCCAGAACACTGCTACAGTAATCTGTTTCTTGAAATCTATAACTAATTTTATTTCTAAAGGCCTCGTTACTTGATTAGGTTTAGAACTAAGATATCATTATGTATGTATATGAATATATCTTATCATTTTTAATCACGACGCCTGTCGTGGTGCAGAGGCACAAGCGTGCAACTGTAAACGCGACAGGTTGTGGGTTCGATTCCCACTACAGGAAATGTAAGATTTAGTATTTTCATATCTTGGGTTTGGTAAAAAAGGCAAAGCGCGGCGTTGAGTACCGCCGCTCAACACGCAATGCCTCAATTCGGCGGAAAGCGGGGAACGGAATTGTTGAAAGAGAATAGTGCCTTAGCACTAGATTCTCTGGTTCTCTCTGCCTACCCTGCGGTATGCGGGATACAGCGTGAAGTTAAAAAGAATATCTTCAGATTGGTAAGACAAAGTGCTTTAACAACTTAATGTCTTTTGTTATTTAAATGAAACGAAAATTGAGAACGGGGAGTTTTAACACCAGGTTCTTTTTGTTTATCTTGCGGAACGCGTAACTCACGCGTTAATACCCAATAAATGTTAAATATTTATTTCACATTCATACAAATTTCAAATATTTAGTATTATGATTAAAACAAATAAAACAATTTATAATTCGATTAATTATGTACATAGTTAATTAACCGCAGCGGTTATGTGGTAAGTTAGTCAATAATATGCGAAAATGATTATACGGTAGAATAAAGTGATGAACGTATGAATACACTTCGAATTATATTAATTTGCAGTGTGTACAAAAAAATTGATATACCTGTATTTGGAGTTACTTTTTTAACCGATTTCAGAAAAAAAGGAGGTTCTTAATACGAGGTCTTATTGGATAAATCAATTTTGATGATTATTTTTTTTATCTGATAGCTAGTGCGTTTGATGTGGTCCAATTTAAACTTAGATCAATAAGATAGGACGAGTAGTTTTCGGGTTATTCGTAATAATTGTATTTTTTAAGAGAATTTTGTTAAAGTAGGTTTATTTTTTGATTAAAATTTTAATTATTGGCATTATATTTTTGATATTCAAATTTACTGTTTTACTCTTTTTTTTTTAAGGTTAACGTGGCGCAATGGAATATCGTCGGACTGTAAACGCGATTGGTTGTGGGTTCGATTTCCACTCAAGGAATTAAGTTATTTTCTTTTCTCCGCTTTTGCAAGACAAAGTGCGGCATTGAGTTTCGCCACGCAATACGCAATTCAAGCAGAAAGTGTCTTAACACTAGGCTCTCTCTTGCCATACGGAAAAAAGCTTGAAGCTGAATATTCATTATAAGTACTAAACATGTATAAAAAATAACTTTTAATACATCACTCTAAATAATTGAAACACAAAGCGGTAAAGTAAAAGGCAGCAACAAAACAGATGCGACTGGTTCACTAATTGTTTGTTTGGAAGCATAACATGTTCCTAATGTAATCATAATACGTGTAAGTTACTCTTACTTTACCTTGAGTTGGTTTTAGTCTATGCTAAATAACTTTACCTGTATGAAAGCCTATCTTTTAACTGGTACCTTTAAAAGTTAATACAAATTATTTTGAGACGTTTATTAGTTTTAGTCCTATATTTATGGAAATTTTGAACGCAATTGAGTGCAGAAACGTCGTAAGTCACAATATATGCAATCGATTTAAACTAGCTTAGAAAGGAAAGTTATACACTTTTTTCTCCCTCCTGCAAAATTTGAAAACCGGGCTTACGTTGTTTCTGCACTCACCGATTCAATTCTGACCGACTTTGAAATATCGGTTTTATTAGAATTTGAAGGAAACGAAACCTAAAGTAAGATATTCTTAAAGATAATAATTATTTTTTCTATATTTAATTGTTATTCTTCAATTTTACTTATTTTTCTTTATTTTTGTAATCCTCTTCAAAATAAGAGAGAATTCTCAATTCTATAAGTTTTAATTAAAAAATTGAATGTTATAAAAATGTTAACATAGTCTCTGATTATGTCAGAGGGACTCTGCATTATAGAAAAAAAAACACACACACACAAAAACAGTCGAATCAATAACCTCCTCCTTTTTTGACGTCGGTAAAAGTATGATAAACACATTATATAGTTACAGATCATAATTATCACGATAATTTGTTATTGATAGTTCCATATACAATGTCCGTCACCTGTGTTTCGACACTTGATAAATGAAAAATTATGCTGAAGGATAAATATGACTTATTAGTTCGATAAATTTACCAGCGAGGTTGAAATTCCAGTGGTTTTTAACTATAAAATAAGTGTTTTTTGTGTGTGCAGAAAGTTTTACTGGATAAACCAATTTAGATGATTCTTGCATTTTTTATATAATAGTGCGATGCGATTTCATTTAAATTTAATTTAGATCGGACGAGTATTTTTTCAGTTCTTTGTAATATTATTATGTATCTCGTTACAGGTTCTCGGGTTGAAAGGAACCCGGTCTTTTGGAAGGCTTGCGTGGGGACACAGGTCCAACACGTAGAGGCCCCCTTGAGACAACAATATTTTTTAATCTGACGCATTGACCGGGATCCATCTCTGAGTAACCATAGGCAATTGCTCAGAGATGGTCACCGGTCATATTATTATTATTATTATTACGAACAACTAAAAAATACTTTCCTTATGCACACAAAGCAAAGAAAAAAAAATCTGTAAACAAAAAATTGTGACTAAATAGATACACAGCGTGCAAAGGCTATTTAATTTAAATTAAAGGTCTTATTATATTTAATTTACAGGAATTATTTGTAATAATGTTACTTTTTAGAGCATTTTATTTGAAATCGGTTTTCTTTTTATTTGTTAAAAAAATAATTATTTCGTTCGTTGACACGGTCGTCCTGGCAAGAACATCGGGTTTAGAGTATGAAACTTGAATTAGGACACGTGAGCAAATATTCAAACAAATCAGACGGCTAGATTTTCTTACATCGTTTAATTAAAAGATAGAAAGATACCTACACTACTACTAGATACACGTGAGGCAAATATTAGCAAATTAAAAATCAAAATATTAATTGTATATAATATTGTTCGATATTTTAACTGATTTTAAAAATAAAGGAGGTTCGCAATTCGACTGTATTTTTTAATGTGTTACAGCATAACTTTTTTACTTGGTGAACCAATCTTTTTTTTTTTATGGATAACGGATGGCAAACGAGCAGAAGGACCACCTGATGGTAAGTTGTTACCTTCGTCCATGAACATCTACAATACCAGAGCCTAGAGGATACAGATGGAAGGGGAGGACAATGTAGTAATTCGCTATCGGAACCACCACATAAAACCTGGCTTACATGCCATCGAACCGGAACACATCATTAGATATTTAGCGGTTCGTCTTTGACATGATAGTGATCGCGAGCCAGTCGAAGGCCGAACCTCCTACCACCAAACTATTGGGATACCCGCCTCATATGGGACGTTACCCAGCGGCGGAGGGGAATTGTATTCTAACCCCGTCCCGTCACAGCGACTGTATTTTTTAATGTGTGTTACAGCTTTTTGACTGTGTGAACCAATTTTCATAATTCGTTATTATATTATACCTAGTGCTTCTGATATGATCCCATTTAAAATTAATTAAGGTCTAACAATTAATTCATGAGTAATTTGTAATAATTTTGCACTTTTTAGAAAATTTTATTTGAAATCAGTTTTTTTTATTTACTTACTTAACTTCACGCTTTATCATTTTTGTCAGAGAGAACGGAGCGCCAAACGCTACGGTCCCTGCATACTTCTTTCGCCTCGTCCACAGTCATTAACCTCTTCATACATGCCCTCCGGGGGGTCCTCATGCTTTTTACGTGACCTTCCTCCAGTATTATTGATACTGTGTTCTCGAAGGTCAACCGGTTTTTTTTACTAAAAACTTAATTATATAATAAATATTGTAAATTAACTAGAAATCGTATTCATGCTATTTCGATTAGAAACTGTGCATGAACGGATGCTTTCTATAAAGAAGTAGGACACAGCTTGCAGGTAATAACAGTTCGAACATCAGTTCGAGTGTCAAAGGAGCTGAAGTTCATTAGTACTAGGAATTTCTTCTATTGATTATATAGATTTATAAAATAAATATATAATTATTCATTAAATTGTATACGAAAAAAACTGCTATATTAAAAAAATTATAATGTACGATAGCAATAATCTATATATAAATACGTGGACCAAAAACTCTTGATCCCTTTTTACGAAAATTACGCGGACAGAATAACATGATATTTAGCACACATATAATTTATATAGAGAAGGAGTGCAGAAGGCTAACATTTTTTTTAAATAAGGCATATAAAGTATATTAAATTAACAAAATATATGTTATACTATATATACTACCATGGTTTGATATCTATGTCTATATAAAGTGACATATACATTCCTAAAGACAACGTGTTGTTAACGCGTCAACGGGGACACCAGTTTATATTAAAAAGCACTAAAAAGTACAATTATTATAAATAACCCAAAAAGTTTTCCTCTGATCTTAACTAAATCCGGCAATGCGGTAACTCACATAAAAATACAGTCCATAACCTTTTTTGTCGGTTAATGAACGGATACTGCTTTAAGAGAAGGAAACTTTCAGCTAATAATAGTTAGACCATCAGTTCGAGTGTCAAAGGAGCTGAAGTTCATTAGCGGTACTAGGTATTTCTTCTATCGCAATTATATTGATTTTAGTATAAAATGGTGTATTTTCTCGTTGCAGAAAGAGAAATTTGAAAAGTACCTGGGACTTACGACTCAAGTTTAAGAGCTCCCTTTAACACTAGATTGCCTGAAGCAGTCATTTTGACTGTTTTTAAATTTTAGATGCAAATAATAAATATATTAAAAAGGATACAATTCTTTAAAGTGTTATGACTTTTTATATATTCCATGAAGGATTATTTTAATGTGGTATTTACAACAAGTCAAGTACAACTTTGTCACAATAATAAAACAAAAATATTTGCGAAAAGGGTGAAAATTGTGTGGAAAGTGGATGCGTGGAAAAATGACCACTTTATTTGTAAATAATGTGCAGACGATGATTCCTAAGGTTTTGTTTTTTTTTCCAAGTGTTTTATTTTTTTTATAGTTTAATTACCAAATATAAATACCCAAATAATAACCAAAATAGATTATTTTATTGCAAAGCAGTCATTTTGACTGCTTCTAGGCAATATAAGTATATGCTACGATTAGCCTTATAAGTCTTTCTAGTGTTAAAACGCATATTAACGTTCACCTCTACTGTCCGCGCCCTTCTTCGTACCTAACTAAACTTGAAAAGATCGTACTAATGCCGCCTTCTAAATACGTGCTAGAAATGAACTGATAATAATTCTAGACAGGCCGAGATCTTTTAGTAAATTATTTATTTATATATTAAGGTTAACCAACAATTGTTACAATTTTGCATTCACATTTTTAACAAAAGCACAAAAAATAACTCTAATTGTACAATTAATTACAGGTTAGCAAGACATGCACACACCACATTCCGATGTAATACCTCTCGCGCCTACCGTACCGCATACAAATTAATATTATAATACTGAACCTATTCCTGGTCAGTTCGGTAGTAAGACTTAAAAACATGTTCATGGAAATAGTGATGTTTAAGAATTTTTGTTTCCCACGGAACTGCCAGTAATACACACACGTTTTAAGGCTTCTTTGATTAATTATACTCAATATTATGTAAGCAAAGTAAGAAGTAAGAGCTTGTATAGAAATTGCTTCCAATACGAAATACTAATTGATCACCAGATAGCTTAGCTGTATAGAGATTCGAGACGTAGCTCGTAGCTTTGTGCTTACAGCTAATGAAACCTAGGAACTAAGATTTATTCGTCCTCTCTATCAAGAGGCTGGCTCATTAAATATCAGAGGTTGGAAATAAAGATTAGGTTACATGTAGGTAAAATATTTTTAATATTTAAAATAATTTTTATATTTCATAAAATCGTTGATTTTTACGATTTTTACATACAATAATTGATTTTTTTTTAACTTCACGCTGTTTCCCGCATATAGCAGGGTAGGCAGAGGGAACCTGATAACCTAGTGCTAAGACACTACGTTCTTTTATAACAATTTCGTTCCCCACTTTCCGCCGAATTGAGGCATTGCGTGCTGAGTGGCGGAACTCAACGCCGCGCTTTGCTTTCTTACCAAACCAGTTACAAGTAAATGAAAATATTGATATTTCCTGGTAACCAGTAGTTACCAGTAAATGAAAATATTGACATTTCCTGTTAACCAGTAGTTACCAGTAAATGAAAAACTGACATTTCCTGGAGTGAGAATCGAACGCACAACCTGTCGCGTTTACAGTCGCACGCTTGTGCTTCTGCGCCACGACAGGTGAAACTTTTTTAATCGTGTATATTTTAGTTACTGCTGTTATAGTAGACTTGATTCGATCGCTTATAGCAGTCCATGGTCTTTAAACCATGGACTGCTATTGATATTATAGTGTTTGAAACATCGGGTTTCCAAAAATGTACTTAGCGAATACTTACATATGCGCGATTAATCAGGTCAAAATATTTTCTTTTAATATTTTGACACTATTTATTGTAATATAATATGAATAATGAATATATTTTTTTATAATTAATATGTAAAGTGTATGTTTTTAGCTCAGTTTTGCCCACATAGCAAGTCAGACACGACGATGAAGTTGACACGATGGTCTCTGACTATCATATATGGCGGAACTCAACGCCGTGTTTTGTCTTACCAGAAAAGAAATGAAGATAATCTAATTATGCCTCAATTGTAAGTTTTAATTTTCACATTTCAACAGCCTTGAAAAACTTATTGCAACGGGCAAGGCAAATGGAAAAAGACCCCGCGGCTGTCCACCTAGCCGCTGGTGTGACCGGGTATCCGCTTTTACTGGGCACTCACTAACATCTGCGTTGAGAGAAGCCGAAGACCGGACGAAGTGGAAAAAGAGGACCACCAATGCAACGCATACGAAACGAAACGCACGACTACGAAAAAATGTTATTTTAATAATTTGAGAAAAAATAATGACAAAATGGCTCGTTGTTTTGGTTACAGGACTAATTTAATATTCAATATTTCTTCTAAGTTTTACTAATATTTACTTGTTGCTGTTTCCACATTTAATCAACATTTAGCTGATTACTTCTACAGTTTCAGAACTAATTTGTTTGAAAATCTCACTGGACCTAATGAAGCTGAGATTTTAAATTGAAATAAGATGTCGTCTAAACTTTTAATTAAAATCGGATGTCCAGAGTTTACAGTTATTTATTCAAAACCGAGTTTTTTTCTACTATGAGCTTAGTTTTTGTAATATTTTTTCCATAGCTTTTTGTTTTTTTTTTTTGTATAGTGGGGTAACTACCCCACTCTCTAACCAGAGAGAACCTAGTGTCAAGACTCACTCCCTTTGCCGTTTTCTGCCCGAATTCAAGACATTTCGTGTTAAGTAGCGTAACTAAACGCCGCACCTTGTCTTAAAAGAGTGAATAAATAAAAATAAAAAATAAATATTCCTTGAGTGGGAATCGAACCCACAACCACACGCCTTTACAGTGAGATGCCGTCCCACTGCGCCGCAATGGTCTTTTACATGTTAAATAACTTAAACGAAAGTTAATTTTTACGTCCTTTTTAATATATTCCTTTCTCAAAGACTATTTTAAGACGTGGAACTTTTCTATGACCAACATATACGTGGGCGGAACTTCGTAAACATTTTATTAAGTTAGTCCTAAACTTAGACTTACTTACTTACTTAGAAAATTGTAGGTATTTGTAGCTTAAAAGTTTAAGGCATTTAACTTAATAATAGCCAGAACCAATTAATTAAGTAATTAAAATATTTTTATATAGATGTTTTCTTTTGATTTTCATGATTAGTAAAATATTAACCAGTAAAACAACTGTGCGTGGGGTAAATATATTTTGTAAACATATATATGTAACGTAGTGGCTCATGAACCTGCGACACGGTATCGAGCTTGTTTGTTACAGCTCATTTTTCTTCTCATCAACCCGCGCGTTAAAATATTCATTTACATCTTTTCTAAAAACATTTTAACCGACTTTCAAAAAAAGGAGGATGTTCTCAATTCGACGGTTTTTTATATGTGTTATCACATAACTTTTTACCGAGTGAACTAATATCAAAGATCTTTTTTATACGAGAGCAGAAGTAGGTACTCCTGATGTTATCCCATTTAATTGTTAGTGTATATGAATCGGTGAGTGCAGAAACAACATAAGTCACAAAACATGCAAGAATTCATAATCAATTTAAATTAGCTTAGAAAGACAAGTTATATATTTTTTCTCCCTCCTGCAAAATTTGAAAATCCCGGCTTACATTGTTTCTGCACTCACCGAATTATTGTCTTTGAAGTTGTTTTTCTTTTCGGTAAAATCCTAATTATTAGTGTAATTAGTAATAAATTTAAATATATAGAATGCTTTTAGTTAGATATGCTCCAACTATATCAAGATGTCAGTAATATTAGATTTATTTTCGCTTCACGCTGTATCCCGCTCATAGCAGGGTAGGTAGGGGAAACCAGAGAACCTAAAGTTAAGACACTCTATTCTCTTTTAACATTTCCGTTCCCCACTTTTTGCCGAATTGAGGCATTGCGTGCAGAGTGGTGGAACTCAACGCCGCACTTTGCCTAAAAAGGCAATAAAATGTCTGGTAATAACCAGAGCGAGGAAATAAAAAAATTAAATATTATTGATATTTTTATTTCCTGGTGTGGGAATCGAATCTACAGCCTGTCACGTTTACAGTCGCACGCTTGTGCCTCTGCGCAGCGATATCTAGGATACAAAAAACGCTTCTACCAACAAAGAAAGTAGAACATTTTTTTTATGTAAATAAAAAACTATCTTATGACCTACAATTTGTTATACCACCTTATTTCTAAATTCAGACAAGTATAAAGTTTCTAGAACATGATATTGTCATAGCTCGTTTTGGAAGTCATTTAACGGTTCGTCCTTTGTTTGAAAAGAAACGACCGCCCTTTGATATTCGAGTCTCGAGTTAACGAGGTGAGAAAAAAAGTGGAAAATTCTCAAATTATAGTGAACACGTGTTTATTGAGTGATATAAAATGCTATAGAGCTATTATAAAAATAGCACGTTTTGGTTTTTTTTGTAAATACATAGTCTCTCTGATATGAACAGAGACTTTATTGTCGTTTATATCAAAGTCAATTTAATTATTTTTTTAGCTTCACGCTGTATATCGCATGTAGTTGGTTAGGCAGAGGGAATCTAGTGTTAAGACACACCGTTCCCCACTTTCCGGTGAATTGAGGAATTGCGTGTTGAGTGGCGGAACTCAACGCCGCGCTTTGCTTTGCCTTGTTACCAAGCACAGGAAATGAAAAATTTTGAATTAAAAACTTGTAATTGAATAAATTCGTTATTTAGAAATAAATATCAATACATAATTTAATTAAAACAAGAATTTTGGTTTATACTTTAGTAGGTCATCGTGGTGTAGTGAGACAGCGTCTGGTTGTAAACACGATAGGTTGTGGGTTCGATTCACACCCGGGGTATGATATGTAAATAATTTAAAGCTTTCAATAATTTAAGAACTCATTTTATTATTAAACAGAGCGGTCCGTTCTGGTAAGACAAACCACGGCGTTGTGTTCTGCCACTTGGCATACATTGTTCCGAATTCAGGCGGAGTGTCTCGACACTAGGTTCCCTCTGACTACTCTGCAGTGCGAGATAAAGCAGGTATATTAAGTAGATACTTAAAAGAGGTCTCTCGAGTAACAATCTTCTCCTATGGAAATTTACAGCGACAAAGGAGTTGCGGATGCTTCACTCTAAAACGTGAATTACGAATAGCTCAAAAACACGTCTTAACTAAATTCAAACGGCACCACATCAGGACCACTAGCTGTCATAAAAAAAAAGAAATAATCATCAAATTGCTTCACCCAGTAAAAAAATATGTGGTACACGTAAAAAAGCAGTCGAATAACGCCTGTCGTGGCGCAGAGGCACAAGCGTGCGACTGTAAACATGACAGGTTGTGGGTTCGATTCCCACTTCAGGATATGTTAGTATTTTCATTTCCTGGGTTTGGTAACAAGGCAAAGCGCGGCGTTGAGTTCCGCCACTCAACACGCAATGCCTTAATTTAGCGGCAAGTGGGGAACGGAATTGTTGTAAGAGAACGGAGTATCTTAACACTAGGTTCTCAGGTTTACCTCTGCCTACCCTGCTATATGCGGGATACAGGGTGAAGTTAATAAAAAAATAAATTGAACCTGTTCTTTTTGAAGTCGATTAAAAATATAATGAATTAAAAAAACTTGAAACTCACATTAAGATTTTATTCTATACTATACTATAGATATAAGATTACTAAAAACAGAAATAGCTTAAACGATATTTATCTTGCTAAAATGGACTTTGTCACTGTTTTAAGTGAAAACAATTTAGGCCTGAGCAAAGTTTGTCACACCCACGCTTTGAAGTCTATAAAGTATCTATATATAGATCGGTACAAATTATTTTCTATTAATGGTTAAGTGTTTTTTTTGAACTATAATTATAATTGTAGATTAAATCATTACAATACTGATAATTGATAAAATAATAAGCGAAAAAAATTGCATTATAGGAAAATTTTACAGAAAGCTTTTTTATAATTATTTATTTGAATCACTCTAAAGTAATAATGCGCAAAAAACCATGTGTTTGACATATACTCTTGAATAAAATGTAAGTGCAGTGGATACAGCATTAATTAGCGAAAAGAAAATAAAAGCATTTTTGTTTTTTTTTTTTAATTTGGAATATTATTAGAAAAAATCCCATTATAAGATGCTAGACTTTTTGCTAATATTATTGTTTCATATATAAAAACAGCTTCCCGCTTTATCCCGTACAGCAGGGTAGTCCGAGCCAACCTAAAGACCTTCGTTTCGCACTTTTCGCCTGAAATCTTTATAGTGATATAGTGTCATGCATTCGGTAGAAACCCTTTCCCATTATTTAAGAAAGCCCAAAAAGTAAAAGTGGTATGGAACACTTTATTCTACAATCTTAACCTTACTTCACTTCTACATACATACACACATACATAGCTTCACGCTGTATCCCGCATATAGCAGGGTAGGCAGAGGGAACCTAGTGTTAAGACACTCCGTTCCCAACTTTCCGCCAAATTGAGGCTTTGCGTAGTGAGTGGCCGAATTCAACGCCGCGCTTTACCTTGTTATCAAACCTAGGTAATGAAAAATTCCATTTCCTGAAGTGGGAATCGAACTCACAACCTGTCGCGTTTACAGTCGCACGCTGTGCCTCTGCGCCACGACTGGCGTTTTATACTTCACTTTTATTTTTTTTTATATTTCCTAACAATATTTTCCAGTCTTTGTTTAAACTGAATACGAGTATAGTATCGTTTTAGAATACCAAATAAGAGTTTTATCGTGATTTGATACAGATTTACCGGTTCCTTCCTTTGCTGATATTTTTCATGAATAACATTGAATTAAAGAGGTATGTAAATGAACGTTGCATCAGGAAGTCAGATACATAAAGTGAATTCAACAGACTGCACACAAATAAACGTGAATGTGTTAAAATATTTTTGAAATAGAATACTGACATACAATCTTTTCTTTTAATTTTATTAACATAAAGACGACTGGGTTTGATTCACACTCCAGGAAATGGAATTTATCATTTTCTGGATTTGGTAACAAGGCAAAACGCAGCGATAAGTTCCGCCACTCAGCACGCATTGCCTCAATTCCGCGGAAAGTGTGGAACGCAGTGTCTTAACACTAGGTTTCCTCTGCCTATCCTGCTATATGCGGGATACAGCGTGAAGCTATGTATGTATGTTTATTTTATTAAAATAAAATGAAGCAAATTTAAACTTTGATGTTACTTTTAGTTTGATGTTTAAAAAAGTATGTAAATAACTTAAAAACAGAATTAACATAAACAAAATAAAAAAAACAATATGCCTTGATATGTCTGTCCCTGGAATTAGACCTCCCAGACGCCCAAGGAATCGATGGTTGGATGTCGTGAAGCAGGACATGAGAGCCAATGGACTGACCATGAATGATGTTAAAGAATTGTAAAGTGGAGTCTAAGCAGGAAGGTAGATCCTGGCAAATGCCGGAATAAATGCCAACTAGAAGAAGAAAAATAGACTTAACACATTTTAAACATTCGTTTTAATTTTTTTTAAGAATAAGATTACATAGTTTAGTTTTACATAAGATTAAACAGTTATTAATGTAACGCCATTAATGTGACAGGTTATAGGTTCGATTCCCACTCCAGGAAATGTAAAATTTAGTGTTTTAATTTCTTGGGTTTGGTAGCAAAGCAAAGCGCGGCGTTGAGTTCCGCCACTCAACACACAATGCCTCAATTTGGCGGAAAGTGGGGAACGGAAATGTTGAAAGAGAACGGAGTGTCTTAACACTAGGTTCTCTGGTTCCCTATGCCTACCCCGGTATATGCGGGATACAGCGTGAAGTTAAAAAAGAAAAAAAATATATTTTTTGAATATTAATGTACCCATACTTTTTGAATAAAGTGAATATTATGCTCCATAAGAAGACCAAAACTACGTATATAAATATCACATCTAGTACAAAGTAATAAATAAACGATATATTCAGAACAATCTGTAACATAGTTACTTACACTTGGAGACTAAGTTGAATGAAATATAGGACAGAGTGTAGAAATTATGCTTAGGTGATATGAAAAACATATGTAATATTTGGAGTACTAATATGAAAAAAAATTGTATTAAATTAAGATACAAAAACAAACTTTTATTACGCTAGAATGTCATTGTTGGCAATTTAAAAAAAGTAAAAAAACATCTCTTTTCAATTTGCGAATGACAAACCCATCTTTTTTCAGTCGGGTTATTCTAGATTTAGAGCCTGAGATGTGGGGCTTAAGTGTAGGCTTAAGGGGCTCCTAAAAAATGAATATTAACGTTCATCTCTACAGCTGCCTCAATTCGGCGGAAAGTGAGGAACAGAATTGTTGCAAGAGAACGGAGTGTCTTAACACAAGGTTCTCAGGTTCCCTCTGCCTAGCCTGCTATATGCGGGATAATGCGTGAAGTTAAAAAAAAAAGGAAAGAAAAACAAACCTCTACGACTCGGACTCCTCTCGCTCCACCTATCCTAATATAAAAACCCAAGGTCTGCTGCAGCATTCGGAATATGTGATAGAAATGAACTGATGATATTTCTAGAATTATAGCATATCTAGATAGGCCGAGATCTTTTAGTAGATTATAGAGAGATTTCACTGTTATATCTGTCGGCTGTACTGCGTACAAATTAATTCCTGGTCAGATGATTGGTCTTCTATGGTTTAATAAGTATAATATATTGGATACATGTAATATCTATTACAATAGTTCCTGTTTATGATTTGGACAGACTTTCCTTAGTTCTTGTATATTTTAAAATGTTTATATTTTTTTGTATTCATTGTTAGCAGATGCCCTTAAAAATGCAAAAAATATATATTTACATTCATATACAACCACAATTTCCGTGAGGAACTACAGTTATAACGTCTACTTATCAATGTACACCTATATATATTCAAAACTATAGGCCACGTCTGTTTGTACAAAGCCTAAATGTTGAATACTCACTGATGCTATCAATGACAGCGGAGTCCCGTACAAACTTGACAGTAACAAAGACGTTACGCTATCTGAAATATTTATATGATACAATATATTCTGTGTCCCTATAAGGTTCTACTCGTACATATCTGGTTATGTATGAATCAAATTTTGATATTTTAAATAGATTTTTAGTTCCTGTACTACAGATTACTATGGAATTTCCTTAGGACCGATATCCTATAAAAATGCATCGTTAATATAATAATAATTATATTATATAATAATTATGATAGTCAATTTTTTTACGCATTTTCGGCTTTTTTATTGGTATGCAGAGAATTTCTATTACAGTCAATACACCTTTTTCCATTAATATTTGCACCCAACTTTGTTTGTTTCTACCAAAGACTCCTGAAATCTATTAAAATTTGAACATTCTCAACATAAGGATCCAACTAACGAGTTAAGACAAAGTGATTTGTCACCTAAACCCTTTCTTCCGAAATATTAATAATACATACATACATACATAGCTTCACGCTGTATCCCGCATATAGCAGGGTAGGCAGAGGGAGCCTAGTGTTAAAACACTCTGATCCCCACTTTCCACCGAATTGAGGCATTGCGTGCTAGGAGGCGGAACTCAACGCCGCACTTTGCCTTGTTACCAAACCCAGGAAATGAAAAATTTGACTTCCTGGAATGGAATCGAACCCACAACCAGTCGTAGTTACAGTCGCACGTTTGTGCATCTGCGTTACGACATGCTTTATAATAATAATCATCAAAAAAAAAGAATATACAGGATGTGAGGACTTGCCTTACGTTAAATGAAAACACCGTTTTGAGTATTCCTTGTAAACACGATACGATTATAAAATAAGAGTTTTTTCTAAAAATGAAAAAGTGTTTTTTTCGAACAAAATAAATAATAAAATATTCGTTACAAAATCAAGCGCCATTTGCTACGTATGACGCAAGAGGACACTAACCTGTCAGAGCGGCAATGTCGCACGCCATCTCATTGAAGAAATCAAGTGTTGGGTAAGGGCGATAACGGATGAACAGATGTTAACACTACGCACCACTGTCTTTAATTTTACACAAACTCACATTTATTATTCTAACTAATAACTAATTAAAATTTAAATTTCAAAAGTCACTGATAGTTCTCGTGGCGAAGTACGATGTTGACGTGGGGCTACGGTTTTATCTTCGCGTTCTCGTTCTACCGCCATTACAAATGTACGACCATAAGAATGGCATCTACAAGTAGAACCATACCTTTCACGATATTTTATTTCCGTATTGCGAGAGTTCCATTTTAATGATATTCTCCATAAATCAAAATCATATCAGTGTATTTCGCAGAAGTATACTTAACACGCGTCATTATTAAAAAATAAACAAACTAAATAAGGAAGAAACACTCGTCTAGTTTTGTATGACGAAAATGAATTAAACACTAACATAAAACAACGACAATAATAAAAGAAATGAAATAATTTGAAAAAGTCACAGGACGAACGACGCGTAAGTATAACTACTTCAGTTACTAAGCGATGTACGCAGCGCGGTGCACGACTGACGACACTAAGAACTAACCCAAAGTTCCAAATATTGGCATTTCTCTTTCCGTTAAGTATAAATAAGCAAAACACAAACATTTATTACAATTTGATTACTAATTTTGATTAATGTTTATTAAGAAATTTTAAAATGTTTTATGACTTGATCTAAAAGTCTAAATTATATTTTTCGTTCAAGAATTAATCTTTATTCAATGTAAAAAATATTTGTTATGACTATGCTATTCCTTTTTTCACGGTCAAGGTTATTGTTAATATGCTATTCCCTTCTTA
>JAKGSA010001693.1:1987-43053 GCA_033558755.1 Philaethria dido | reverse complement strand
ACTGTTCTCACCTCTGGGCTGGTGCACCCCAGTATCAGCTTGAACCATTTGATCGCATACAACGCAGAGCCATTCGAATCGTTGGGGACCCGGTAATCTGTGCAGGGCTTGACACTTTGGCGTTGCGTAGAGACGTGTCCTCGTTGTGCGTTCTCTATCGCATATATCACGGGGAGTGTTCTGGGGAATTGTTTGACCTGATTCCTGCCGCAGGATTTTCAAACCGCACAGTACGCCACAAGCTTAAATACCATCCACACCACCTGGATGCGTGGCACTCCAGTACTGTGCGGTTTCGAAGGAATTTCCTTCCACGTGCCACTGAACTGTGGAATGGCCTACCTGCGGCAGTTTTTCCAGGTCGATACGAAATGGGTACCTTCAAAAAGCGCGCCTACTCCCACCTCAAAGGCCGGCAACGCACCTGTAGCTCCTCTGGTGTTGCACGGGGCCGTGGGCGGCGGGGATCACTTACCATCAGGTGACCCGAACGCTCGTTTGCCTTGTCCTTTCCATAAAAAAAAAAAAAAAAAAATAAATGTATGTATGTATAAATATTGCAATAGGAAACATTTTACCGGCAATATATTAAATTGACAGCTTAAACATCAAAATTTCACATAAGTAATAGAAGAAAGTACTCAAAACTACCCTATTATAACATACATCATACCTGTTGCAAATATACCAACTATCGTAAGGTCATTGATCCCAGCACTATATCCAGGAGTTAGTGTGAATCGCTGTTACTGCATCATAATAGCGTAGATATTTATTTGTATTTAGAAAGCCATTAGCGTTCAAAGTTTAGTTAGCTAAATGAATGAATGAAATAACATGTCTGTCCGTAAATTAGAAAATAATAATATTATATTTAGGCTTTATTTTAAAAACCAGGTAAGTAGGTAGGTATATACTCTAGCCTCTCGAAGACTAGAGGCGCAGTGGGACAGCGCCAGCGGAAATGCGATTGGTTGTGGGTTCAATTCCGATTTAGGGAAATGATTTTTTAATTTTTTTTAAATTTAAATGTAATAATTCCCCCGTTCTAGTAAGACAGTAGTAAGTACAATCAATACAACCATTAACTTTATCTATTACGCTCAACTGAGCCATTAAGGAACAAATTTTATAAAAAAATACGCTTGGACTCAGTGGAAGTCAGGGCAGGTGACTAGTGTTAAACAATATTATGTGAATGAATACGAAGTATTGCATAGCGAAGTTGCATTATTCAGCCGCAGCTCGTGGCACAGCTAACCGCAGCGAATGTCGCGCTAATTGCAAATAATGCTCTAATTAATATGCATATTTAGCACAAAGTGCATCAATTTATACCGTTATAGTTATTTATTACTATATATTCATTTAGATGAATGTCGTTGCAGATATAGTTATTATAGAGATTTTAATGAAAAATCTTTGTTAATTTTATTTTTTCAGGGAAATTGTACCAAAATATACGTAATTGATATTTGTGGAGCTCGAATTTTACAAGCAAACAAAAACAGTAAATAAATAAATAAATTAGGCGCTTGTCGTGGCGCAGCGGCACAATCCTGTTACTGTAAACGCAACAGGTTATGGGTTCGATTCCCACTCCAAGAAATGTGAGTATTTTCATTTCCTTAGTTTGGTAACAAGGCAAAGTGGGGCGTTGAGTTCCGCCACTCAGCACGCAATGCCTTAACTCGGCGAAAAGTGGAGAACGCAATTACTGTTAGAGAACGGAGTGTCTTAACACAAGGTTCTCAGGTTTCTCAGGTGCTATATGCGTGCAGCGTGAAGCTAAAAAACATATTTCTATATGTATATATTTCAAAAGAAACACATCTCGTCTATTTTATATAACCAAAACTAAACCAACCCACAACCTTTGACTGTGAAATATTATAAATTGACATAAGGAAATGTAATTTACATGAAATTACATTTTTATTGTGAATTAAATATTCATCATTTCGTTGCGTAAGTTCTGAGACACATGGGTCAAAGTTGAAAGAGAGAGTAGCACACGTTCTTGTCATTATATTTGAAACATATATCACGAGTTGCAAATATTTTATTCTAAGCACTTTATTAGTGCCCAATTTTGTAAATTATCATATTGCAATATTCAAATGCTACTTGTATACTGGAAAACGTAATATTGATTTAATTTTAAGTAAGAAGACGTCATGTTCATATATTTTTACTTGAAAAAAGTGATTCTCTGCTGCTCTGGTAAGACAATCTGCGGCGTTGAGTTCCGCCACAGTGACTTGAATGCGGGCAGAAAGTGAAAAAACAAGAAGTTGTAAAAGAAGTGAAGTATTTGACTTAAAAGAATTCAAAAAGAGTCGTGAGATTACATTCAGTATGGATATGCCTATTCAGCTGACACGAAAATTGTTGCTAATAGTTAAATTGCCTCAAATTACTATAAATAATAAACCGAATCGAGCCAGAACAAATTATCTAATTGCCTGCTGTAATCGTTAATACAAAGTGAAAGCATACAAATAATAAGTCACGCCGGATCTCCGTAATTATTTGTTACCAGCTAAGATATGACACAGTTTGTTCTATGACATTTAAAAGGTTTTTATTATGCTTATAATATTATAGAAACTAAAAGGGTTATGAATAAAGGGTTAAACGCAGTTTAATTAATTTATGATCGTAAAATACTTTTATGGCGTGAACTTGATGTCCTTGTGAGGACGACTAAGATATAAAAAAAAGAATTTTAAGCGTAGCTTTTAGTTTTTGTTGTATACTAATTTATTCTTTAATAAACAGAAATGTTGAGAGAGAACGGAGTGTCTTAACACTAGGTTCTCTGGTTCCCTCTGCCTACCCTGCTATCTGCGGGATACAGCGTGAAGCTAAAAAAAATGTATGCTACATATTCTATACTTATTACAGTAAACGAAATATATTTTTAAACATATGAAGTCTCACTCATGAATGTGGTTACATGTTTGGATATACGTTAAAAAAAATCAAAAACCGTGATTCAGTAAATAAACGTAAAACATTAACAAATTAAAGGGGTAAGTATGAGTTTATTTTAATTAAAGTTGGCAAAGTCGCGACACTTAACTGTACTGTTAATTAAACTTGCTTCATTCAATGAAAATGAGAATGAGTTTCGAAAATTAATCAGTAAGGTCTATTCAGGAAAAAGAAACTTCTAAATGGAGGGACGAGGCGAAGAAATTAAAATTTATTCTATTTGAAAAGTCAGAGAAGTTGATTAGCATAATACAAGTTAGGATGAAAACGAACGTCTCACCTGACGCCCGCAAATCGGTCAGTCTTAAAGTTTTTTCTGTTAACGTTGGAAACGTGTGGATTGTACTTATTATTTAATCACGCATTTTTTTAGATATAATAATATTACAATTCACTTTCACGTTCATTCACTTCACGCTTAAATTAAGGCTATGTTAGAAAACAACGGAAACAAAGACAAGCTGTGTATGAATTGGAACAGAGATTTTTTTCATTAATTTTTGATACATATTTTGGATCCAAAGGTTATGTAAAAAATATGTTATTCTATATTGTGGGTTATCTAAAGTTTAATAATATATCTCCAGCCGAATATAACATATTGAGTAGACCGCTTTGATCAAACTTCGTAGTTGTAAACTTTAGAGGTATGAGTGTGATTAATATCCCTCAAGGGTGGAACATCTTGTAGAACGATATTCTACTCTATCCAAAGTATATAGTCAATGTACTCATACTATTGCGATATGTAAATATATTATTTATTTACATTGTAACTTTAACCTAAGTATATATTTTTTTAATCCCTTTCATAATTTAAGAATCAATCGTCACAGATTGTGTTTCTTAATTATTGTCTTTATATAGAGGCCACCGTGGTACAGTGGGATAGCGTATGACTGTAAAGACGAATAACTGGGTTCCATTCCCAATTGGAGACTGATTGTATTTCAATTTCTCAGATCTTTGTCCGTTGAGGGGACGGGGTTAGAATACAATTCCCTTCCGCCGCTGAGTAGCGTCCTGTAAGAGGCGAGTATCCCAGTAGTTTGGTGGTAGGAGATTCGTCCTCCGTCTGGCTCGCGACCACTCTCATGTCAAAGACGAACCGCCAAATATCTTTTGATGTGTTTCGGTTCGATGGCATGTAAGCCAAGTTTTCCCCTTTCCCACCCATCTTTTCCCCAAAATATGGTGGTTCCGATATCGGACTACTACATTATCCTCCCCTTCCATCTGTATCCTCTAGGTTGGCAACGCATCTACAACATCTCTGGTGGTGTAGATGTTTATGGGCGAAGGTAACCACTTACCATAAGTAATGGTCCGTCTGCCAGTTTGACATCCGTTATCCATAAAAAAAAACTCAGGACTGGTAAGACAAAGCGTGGCGCTGAGTTCCGACATTCAAGGCGTATTATCTAGAATTCGGATCGAAAATTGAGAACGGAGTGTCTTGACACTATATCCTCTAACTGCTTTGCAGGAAAAATCCATAAAGGATTTAAAATCATTTCTTTTTACATAATAGAGACTTCTATGATTTTAATAATATGGAAGATGTGCATGCATAGCAGTTAGAACATCTAAAAATATCACACAAGTGTCAGCATATACCAATTACCATTTAAAAATAATAATCATAAATTAATCGCAAATATGTAATTAAAAATACACACGAGATAATATTATTAAGAAATGGTCATATGAATGAATGGAATTACAAAAAACATAACCAAGTCATTAAAGTTACGTGCGTAGACGTCATACCTTCAACGTGTTCCGTCCCGGCCTTCCTGTTTGTTATACCTGTTCTGGGCGCGGTTTATCTAGAATAAAATTTATCTTATAAGGATATGTTATATACCGCAATATAGTTACTATCTTATGTCTAGTCGCTTACTTAGTGTCACTGGGTGTAAAATTATTTTCCTAATATAGTAAGAGTTATATATTTTTATATTTTTTTAAATTAAATTTATAATTATTAAAAAAAAAAATATTACTATTTTTTCATCCCGCATAGCACTGTATCATGATGGCCTCTTTATTTAATTGAAAATTATAATTAAACATCATATATTAATCACAATATATTATTTTATAAGATGGTTAATCTCTTTTAGAAGCAGATTCAATCTAAATTATATTTATACGTTTACAAAAAAATATATATAAGTGTGATTAAAAACAATTACAGAATATAAATGTATTTTTGTCTATCTATGCACACTCATCTTAGAAACTACTGGACCAATTTGAAAGAAATTATTTTGTTGAATAAAATTGTCCTTAGGTCCTACTTTTTCATAGTTGACAAAGGGTATAAATTGACTTTGATGACTGGAATATCATATGTAGAATCATAGAGTTTTGCTAAACTATAAAGAATTACCGCAAATTTTAGGAAAATAATAATATAAACATAACATCCACATGATAAAACCGGTATAATTTTGGGCCCAATTTACATGAAAATGATTAATAAGTGTAATTAGTGTGGGAAAAGTCATAAGGTCCACACAAACGAAGTTGCGGGCAGAAACTAGGCAGTAACTATTTAGGGTTATAACCATATACATGATATATCTGGAATTATCTATAATAAAAAAAATTGGGTCAGCATTATCATAAATAAGAAAATATTTTCGTTATCTGCTTTGTTGTTCGGTATGTCATAAAAAAAATTGAATTAAGGGAATTCCCTTAATTCAATTATTTTAGCTTAAAGTTCATATATTAATACAAAATAATTTATTTATTTAATTAATCGTATCCATATTTTTTAAACGTACAATCTTAACATTTCATCAAATTTAATTGAATTCGAATTCAGATTTTAATATTCAATACCTTATTGTGATAGTAATTCGTTGAAACTTGCGATTTAGTTTCAAAAGGCAGTTGAATCGGCTCTTCAAGGATTCTGAATCGAAGTTTCAGTTTCTTACTAAATTTTAATGAGAATTTCGTATCTTATTGCTTGCGGAACAGTAGGTAGGATCTTTGCGATGATTCATTAAGTTTTACCTGAAGTTTACCCCTTTTATACTTGATGGCGTATTTGTTTTCGTGTGCCAAATTAAAACATAATGGCTTCAAGTTTGCCCGTTTTGAAGTTCCGACGGTGGTGCAGATTGAAATTATTACCTGGACCAGTCCGGCTTCTCTGGCGTTAACGATAAAACTCGACGATTTATTTCGCTGCCCACCTGTCGACGGCAATTGTTATGGAAAATTTTGCTTATAAATCTAATTTAGGATGAATTTTTCGTATTCTGCAAACTTTTATCGAAATCTTTGTTGACGCTTAGTGCGATTAGATTTAAGATATTCCAACCAATCCTAATAAATAACGTTGCGTGACTAATGACACAAATATATCTCAGGTTTAAAAAATAAACACAATAATTAATAAATCTCGAGGCAGACACGCAAGTATGTAGTGCATTTAAATTCGATGTAGGAATGGAGCTTTGTATGCATTATATACATTTTTTGTTATGATGAATAGGTATATTAACCTTGCAGCATTTCATTGAGTAAAAAAAGCTATTATCATGATGTCATAGTATCAGCTACGAGGAAGCATTTACTGTCACGATTGCTTAAATAAAGGTATTACTTAACTGCGCGTGCGCCGCGTGACGTGACCTCACGCTTCATATGTCGGGGGTCGTTTTTGTGCCTCTTTTTATAATGCGTATTAGCAAAGATTTTATACCTAGTAAGTGTGTTAATTCATACATGTTCTAGTATGTTGTAATATTTATATTAGCTAATAAGAGTTTTTGTACCAAGGTTTGTTTTATTTATACTAATATTTCGAAGACGGGGAAATATCTACGTAATTGTTACATAGTGTAATTTCTGTTTTTATTTAAGAAGTTCTTTGACTGTTCCTAATGAGGGCTTGACCCAACTCTACAAAATTGCGTAAAATGTACATATATTTTCTGTACTTACTCGAATTCGTCACAGTAATGACACTGCCCAGCATATTCCAATAAGATTAATGACACTTATTTCTATAAATATTAAAAAAAAACTATGGGTGATCCATAATTGTTCTAAAAGTACCTAACTAAAGCAATTACACGGATGAAAATTTATGTACGTACTTAAGAATTCACCGTGACCGTTCATATCACTTTTAAGGGCAATCAATTAAAGCAATGTCATATGAGGTGCATGTGGCATAGAGTTTTTATAAGCAATTCTAGTGCAAGGTTATGTGATACGACCTGAACATGAGGTTATTATTATGACGTGAGAGCGAACCTGCTATGACAAATATGTATTCTATTACCGTTACGGCGTTCAAGACTGAAATACTAAGTAGTGAGATATGTATTTATCATTGTACGTGAAGGGAAACCTTTGAACATCTGCTTACGAAAACTATGTGGACGGAGTATGAAGTTATCTATTATTTAAATATGGGGAAAAGTGCAGAAAGCCAATATTTGTTTATAATGAATTAGAAATACAATAAATTAGTTAAATAAATTTTACGTACGTTACAATATGTTTGACGTACACTTTTATATATAATGACATACACGTTGTTAAGCTACCACTAATTTTACGCGTCAATGTGGGCGTACCACTTCAATGTAATATTTAAGTAAAAAAATATTTTTACCTTAGATTTTAATATCGATAACAAATAATTTTATTCTGACTTCCATATTACGCCTTTGAATATTATTTATAGAACGCCTATTGTACTATTTTTAGGTCAAATAATTTTAACAGTAACAGACTATGTTACAAATTATAAAATATATTTAAATTATAGAAAAGATGGTCTTAATTGTAATATTTTTATTGGAAACAAATAATCAATAACAATTCTTTAAATTGCGGCGTTGAGTTCCGCCACTCAATACGCAATGCCTCAATTCGGCGGAAAGTGGGGAACAGAGTGTCTTAACACTAGGTTCCCTCTACCCTGCTATATGCGGGATACAGCGTGAAGCTATGTATGTATGTAGGTAATAAGATTATAAAACTCCATTTTGGATATTTCTGTAACAAGCCAACGTTATAACCATAGCCAATAAACAACAGACACCATTTTTTATTCCTAACATGCGTTAAATGTCCTATTATACACTTTTAATAGCAACAAAAAACTTATATAGGTACTTATTAATAAATTCTCATTGACTTCCTGAGCGTATAATATGTAATTGAAAAGTGATAATAAATACAATAACAGAAATATAAACCATGAATAATACCCATAAATCGGAATGTGCCCATTTTTTTGGTTCTCATTTACACATAATATAACTAAGAAATGTATATGTTCCGAATGTCTTTAATAAACTAATGCTTCTAAGAAGCGTTTCTATACATATTCTTCAAATAGATGAAACTATTTAACTTCATCTGGATTTATAAATCAATTACTAAACATCATTTAAAAAAAAAGATAATACTACGGATATGTGACTAAATAATTTACGTACAGATAAAAAATAGAGGAAATCGAAATATAAAGGTCAATACTCAATAATAAAAGCAAATATGATAAATCGACTAAGTGTTATCGTCATAGCGCAGTGACAGCATCCGATTGTCAACGCGCCGTTTGTGCGATTTTTACTTAGGGACATGATTATATTTAATTTAATTAATTTATCTGACTACATACAGGTTTTTTTTAGCTTCACGCTGTGTCCCGCATATAGCAGGGTAGACAGAGGGAGCCTGAGAACCTAGTGTTAAGACACTCTGTTCTTCAATATTTCCGTTCCCCACTTTCCACCGGATTGATGCATTGCATGCTAAGTGGAGGAATACAACGCCGACTCAGAAAATGAAAATACTAAATATTATTTCAAATTTTCATTTCCTGGAGTGGGAGTGGAACCCACAAGCTGTCGCGTTTACAGTCGCACGCTTGTGTTTCTGCACTATAGGCACTATAGGCGTTCGTACTGGTATAAAGTGTAAATTAAAAAGTAGTCATTTCCACTCTCTGACAAGACAAAGCGCAGCGTTGAGTTCCGCGTCGTAACACTAAATGTTATGGAATCTAGGCGGAAATGGACAACGTCGGAATCTTTTTGATACTAGGCTCTGTTTACCTATTAATTGTTTATCGAGTATACTAGGTACATAAATACATAAATATATTTTATTTAGCATCCTTTTGCAACTCAAAGCTAAACTCAAGCTCTTATAATATTTATTCAATATGTTTTATTATATAATCAAGTTGTTTTTCTGACCTTACAATGTTTCACATGGTTAATATACGCACATAGTGACAACTTATAAGTTGTAATATAAATTGACGATGCTGTAATCTCTTGATGATTTTATGATGACATGTTATTATATAATGTTTATGGAACAAGGATTTGTTTTAAAAACTCTAGAAATAAATATTTAAGGAGGTGTACCAATAAATGCTGGTATTTCAGGTTTTATGATAATGCTCAGTCAGCTCAGTAAGCATGATCACAATACATTTATTAATTTCATTAATATATATTCCTTTATTTTTGTAATCCTCACAAATTTCAAATTACCTATTCGTATCGCTTCAGAAAAACGGAATGTGCCTACACTGTTATGCGGGAAATAACGCAAAGTTACATATAAATAAAATAAATTTACTAACGGTCGTAGCGCAGAGGCGCAAGCGTGCGACTGTAAACGTGAGAGGTTGAGGGTTCGATTCCCACTCCAGGAAATGGAATTTTTCATTTTCTGGGTTTGGTAATAAGGCAAAGCGCGGCGTTGAAATCTGCCACGTAGCACGCAATGCCCTAATTCGGCGCAAGTGGGGAACGGAGTGTCTTAACTCTTGAGTTCCTTGGGTTACTGCGTGAAGTTTTGTATTGTTTTGTATGTAATTTATTAACTAAACAAATAAACCATAAAGGTAAATATAAATAAAAACATATTCTAGAAAATAAATAGTCTGCCGAACTACAGTATTGAATTCCGTAATTATATTAGTTTAGGTGGTACTTGGAGGTCTTTCACCCGATTATGTAAGTATCTCCTGTAAATATAAATATAAACAGGCTCACTGTGAAATTACTTCTTATATATGTTGTGAACGGAATACCTGCGTATCGTAAGGTTAATGACCTTTTCATTTTTGCCACTACTTTGTTAAGTAGAGACAGAGAAGACTTAGAGGCAAGACACACTGTTGCTAACATTTTGTCCATATAGAGACATCATGTCTCGGATTACTAGATATATTTATTGATTTTTTTAATATATTATAGGGTGTTAAACAATCTTCTTACAAACTTACTATTATTACTTACACCTTCACAGAAGGTAAAACGAAAATTGAATTGATTGTCGCCTTCTGAAGTAAAAATATGGAGAAAAGAGTTGAGAATGAATAGAATCTTCGTACTATTATCATTATATCATGGTGATTGAACCCCCTAACTTCCTCTCAATCTTTTGACACGATTCATTTACGCCACGATGGTGTTCATTTTATAATTTATTTTTTCGTAACACAAAAAAAAAATTACATACATTTTTCAATTCATATCTGATATGATATATTTGTTTTACTTTTGTGTTATTTTACAGATAAAATATGTAACAAAATATATTTTATTTATAAAGTAAACACGCCTATATGTATACTCGTACGTATGTTTACTTCCTGTACAATTCGAGATTCTTCCGATAGTGTGCAAAAGAAAGCGGCTCGACATGTCGCTTGAATGGTGCCGGAATGATGCCAGAGAGAGCGACTCACGTTATAGCTTAGTGCGACTAATGTATGAACATGCGATTCTTAGAAAGATAACTTCTAAACGCATGTATGTGATAATATGTATGAAATGTAGTTAAAAATATGATTTTTTTGTATTATGTCGAATAGAAAATAATAATTTTGTAACGACATATTATGTATTCATACTAATCTCTATATAAATTATAATTCTATGAGTAGTCTATTATAAACACGTAGATTATTTAATTTACAATCTTTTTTTTTTTTTTTTTTTATGGATAACGGATGGCGAACGAGCAGAAGGACCACCTGATGGTAAGTGGATACCTTCGCCCATGAACATCTACAACACCAGAGATGTTGTAGATGCGTTGCCAACCTAGAGGATACAGATGGAAGAGGAGGACAATGTAGTATTCCGTTCTCGGAACCACCACATTTTGGGGAAAGGATGGGTGGGAATGGGAAAACCTGGCTTACATGCCATCGAACCGGAACACATCATAAGATATTTGGCGGTTCGTCTTTGACATGATAGTGGTCGCGAGCCAGACGGAGGACGAACCTCCTACCACCAAACATGTACCAACTTTTTGTAAAATATTCGACTGAGTCGTTTCCCACGGCGGGGATTTGCAAGGAAAGAGACACTTTTATACATCGACCGTTGTACCGTTCAGAACAATAAAAAGTCAGTGTTAATTAAAATAGTTTTTCTCTTTTATTCGACAATTTAACAATATCACGTAAAAAAAAAAATTGTCTACTTTTTACGAAAATTATGCGGAGAGATGTATAAAACTAGATATAATCAAAAATATTATAAAATGGTGAAGTCCGGAATATTTTAATAAGATATCAAAAAATATAAATTAATAAAACTAATTATTAAATAATATATACACCACCAAGCGTTTGATATACATTAACATAAAGTGAGATACGCGTTGCTAAGGCGACGCTATTTACCGCATCAATGGGGCCACTAGCATTAGCAAATAGATCGTTCAACGTCCTATTATATTATATTACCATAAACGATTTGAGACATTTGGGTTCTGTCATCCGAGACGTGATTACTGTACATGGATACAAAGTGAACAACGGAGGCTTGCGTCACTATGTACTTCACAAAGTAGTAACAAGATGAGCAGGTCATTCATTTTACGTTAATCAGAAGTTTCGTTCATAACATATAAACAGTAGTTTCACGGCGAGTTTATTTATGTTTATATTTGCTGACGCTACTTGTATAATCCGGTGAAAGATCTTAACATACTTACTATATAAAAAAATTAATCACGGAAGTTAGCAGACGAGTTAATTTTTAGAATATCTTCTTATTGATATTTTTCTTTAATGTCTAGTTATTTACTCAATAAATTTGTTTAACATAACAACTTCACGCCTCGATCCATGTAGGCAAAAAAAATTTAATGTTAACACACTCTGTTCTTTGATTTCCTTCTAAAATCTAGGCATTGCGTATTGAGGGGCTTAACACCATGCTTAGTCTTACTAGAACATAGAAATCATGGTGCTTTTTAATATAACGAGACCTTCGAGTGGCGACTGAACCCACGACCACAGCCAGACTCTTCACCACGATCGCCTTTACATATTGTATTAGACGTAGGTACATGTATATATATACAAAAGTTTCATCAGAATACCACAGGTACGTATTGTGACACTCAATGTGCAAGAATGAGTTTAGTTATTCTCATCGCGTACAACACACGTATGTCGATCTTCAAAAGAGAGCGATCTAGATCGATTCACCACAAGCATGCCATCGGTTACGCAATACAAGTGACAGTTGTGATTTGCATCACGTTTGTAAATATGTATATTTTTTGTCTCTAGTACATATGTGTTTTATAGAATGTAGGCTGAGAGATTCTAGTGTTAAGACACTCCGTTCCCTAATTTTAAACAAAATTAGAGATATCGCGTATTGAATGACAGAACTAAAGTCGAGGGCCGGCCGTGGCGCAGAGGCACAAGCGTGCAACTGTAAACGCGACAGGTTGTAGGTTCGATTTCCACTCCAGGAAATGAAAATATTAAATGTTTATAGTAAATAATATACTCGTATAAGTATTATCATTTCTTCGATCTAGTAACAAGGCACTATACTTTGCCTTGAGTTCCGATACTTACCACGCAATGCCTTAATTCGGTGGAAAATGGGAAGTCTTAAGATAACGGAGTGCTTTAACTCTAGATTCTCAGTCTCTCTCTCTCTCTCTCTCTCTCTGCCTACCCTGCTATGTGCGGTATACAGCGTAAAGTTCAAAAAATTACATTATCGTACCAGACCGAGTACTACATAATTTTAAATATGGAATTTTACCCGAGAGTAACTGGAATCTATAATTATCGTATACAAACTTCAACCTTTGCGCTACGCTCAAGTAAAGTAATTAATACTACTACCTTCTGTATATAACTATTTATTGTGTATTAAAACCTAGGAAAATTATGAGAAGCCCCATAGAAACCAGTAATGAGACAAGGCGGAGATGACTTAATGACACTAATCATCGTTAAAGTCTATACCACAATGCTTTCAATAACCGTTTAAAGGACTACCGAAGAGCAATTTGGGTCATGGTGCTGTAATGCTATTAAAGAAAATTGTAAACGCATATGAGTAATTTTAAGTTTACGGCATATTCAACTTCAACTAAAAGGCCGCGTTTTTAATTCGATTTGTTATGCTGTAATTTTTCTCTATTTTGTTTTTTTTTTTAAATAATTATATTCTTATTTATTTGGCTTAACTATTTTAAATCCTTGCCTAAAACTTAATACAGGCAATATATTTAAATAAGAAATGAGTTGTACATTTAACCTACCTTTGTAATTTGATAACCTCTACTTAACCTTTAGTGATAATTGATAATATAAAAAATACTACACAAGTCATAATTCATAGAAAATAGGGTAAAAATATACTTTTTTAAATAACCACATGTTGAATTATGACGATTATGAAGCCTGTCGTGTTGCAGAGGCATAAGCTTGTGACTGTAAACGCGACAGATTGTAGGTTCGATTCTCACGCCAGGAAATGAAAATATTAAATAATATTTAGTTTTTTCATTTCTTGGCTCTGGTGAAAAAAAATATGACGATGAAAATTATAACTACTTACTTTAATTGTTTGTTTAACAATATTGTTGTGTCATCGAGAGCTTTGTTGGTGTCCGTAATCATAGGGCATTCTGTTTAATGAATCGGTAACGCTTTCTCTATTAACGAAGTTATTTTTTAAATTAAATACACTTTATTAATGACACGTTCTGATATATTTTTTTGGATAATATAATTCAAAAATATATACAGTTTTTATCTGAATAAAACAATATTACCTAGTGTTAATATGACAACAATGTATATTTGTAAAAATATAAAAAAAAAAAATATTAACATTAACGCCTGTCGTGGCGCAGAGGCACAAGCGTGCGACTGTAAACGCAACAGGTTGTGGGTTCGATTCCCCTCCAGGAAATGGAATTTTTAATTTCCTGGGTTTGGTAACAAGGCAAAGCGCGGCGTTGAGTTCCGCCAATCAGCACGCAATGCCTCAATTCGACGGAAGGTGGGGAACGGAGTGTCTTAACACTAGGTTCCCTCTGCCTACCCTGCTATATGGGGAATACAGCGTGAAGCTATGTATGTGTATGTATGATATTAACAATTTTTAAGTATCTAAAACAAAAAAATAATTTCTTAAAAAAAGATTACAAAGAATATTATTTTTCGCCATATTTTAAACTATTGCTTATATAATAAAGACCTGTATTTAATAACAGTAACAAAAAAAATATTTTTATTACAATATCTCCTGTATACAAATTAACACAGAGCGATTACAATTTTATTATAATATGTGCATAATATGAATTCGTTAACTAGTTCTACTTAGCAGCTTAGAGTTGCCAAAGACTTGGTAATTGCAATGCATTTAGGACGGTTGTTGGACATCGGTAACATCTTTCACGCCATTTTAAAATGTGTCTTATTGATTATACATTTTGTCTCATTTCAGTATAATTTTTGCCAAAGTATTACTATGGTGCAAATATTAGAAACTAGATATTTCACGGTACAAATGGTCTTAGGAGTTCAAGTAGTCTCGTTTTCTTATAAATAAAATAAAAAATGTATTTAACGAAATAAATATCTATAAATTTATTAGATGTAATAAAATTACGATTACAAATTGGGGGTCATCGAGGCGCTGTGACACAGCGTTTGAGTATAAAGGCGGTGGTTGTGAGTTCAATCCCCACCAGGGAATGATTACTTTTAATTAAATTGCTTCCTTCTCCGACAAACTACGGCGTTGACTGCCGCCACTCATCACGGATTGTCTCAAATTCACATAGAAAGTGAAAAATAGAGTGTTTGAACACTAATTTATTTCTCCTAACCTGTTACACAAAAAAGGCGAGAGGCTATAAAAAAAAAACATTCTTGATTTGCATTGATCTAATTATTGAAATTTATGAGCTTTGACGTGAACCAGAACCACTAGTGAGTAAAGAAACAATTTTATGTACATATGTTGATAGTAATATATTCAAATCTAACCTAGGTACT
This sequence comes from Philaethria dido, assembly GCA_033558755.1. NCBI lineage: Eukaryota > Metazoa > Arthropoda > Insecta > Lepidoptera > Nymphalidae > Philaethria > Philaethria dido. The sequence continues at coordinate 27,716 of JAKGSA010001693.1, read as the reverse complement.
TTCTAGGCTAACTGATGAGGAAAACTGTGAGGTTTTAGTGGGTATATGGGTTGCCTACACTTGCCGGTTCAGAGTCCAATGTAACCCGTACAAGTCCTAGACCTTACCCAGGTAAATATTTGTATTTATATAATATCAGTATCTCCCCGACCTGGTCTCATAAATAAGGCCTTAAATTTCCTTATCATATCAATATATACCTAAAAGAATTAAATATGGACAGTTAAGGCATTTGTCTTTGGATTCTGAGTATTTACTCCGTTGTTTGTCCAAATTTCTCATTTTTGATAACAAAAAAAAAATAAGTCGTCTTAAAATGAAATGAATGTCAATGACCGCAAGTGAATGAAGTTGTGTCACTGATATTAACTAGCGTGCCGAATGATTAACTTTGGTAACACTACGGACGATTAGACTTAAGCGATTTGTTAATCAATTGAATTAGTCCATTCATGATATTATATAATTGTCGTCTAATTTATATATAAATTAAATATTAATAGGGGCCTGTCGTGGCGCAGGCTATAACGTGACAGGTTGTGGATTCGATTCCCACTCCGGGAAATAAAAATATTTAATAATATTTAGTATTTCCAGTTCCTAGGTCTGGTAACAAGGCAAAGTGCGGCGTTGAGTTCTGCCACTCTGCACGCAATGTCTCAATTCGACGGGGAGCACAAATATTAAAAGAGAAAGTGTCTTAACACTAGGTTCTCTGATTCTCTCTGCTTAGTCTGCTATAAAGTTAAAAAAAAAAACAATTAAAAAATAAATTGTATTTATTATATATGTATTGTAATTGTATTACAATTTTCAAAGACGAACCGCCAAATATCTTATGATGTGTTCCGGTTCGATGGCATGTAAGCCAGGTTTTCCCCTTTCCCACCCATCCTTTCCCCAAAATGTGGTGGTTCCGATAGCGGACTACTACATTATCCTCCCTTTCCATCTGTATCCTCTAGGTTGGCAACGCATCTAGTACATCTCTTGTGTTGTAGATGTTCATGGGCGAAGGTAACCACTTACCATCAGGCGGTCCTTCTGCTCGTTTGCCATCCGGTATCCATAAAAAAAAAAAAAAAAAAAAAACTTCGACTATATTTACGGTTTATACACGAATATACCGTAAATTGAAAGATAGATAGACGTATATTATGCTAAGTGGCAATTTTGATAAGCTCTCTGCTTTATTGCCTACAAATTTTACTACCATTGTAACAAGAGTTTTGAACCCAGCAATATTTAATTTTTATTCTAATTTCAATTATTAAATGAAAAAAATAGTTATAGTTAAACGCGATGGTAGCGCGTTCGATTCCTTTCGGAGAATATTATATTCAAATTATTTTCATTTGCGTGTTCTGATTTTGATTTGTGTTTTGCCAATCCACAGGGACTGTCTTGAATCCGGAAAACGTAGTGTCTCGACACTGGGTTCTCTATGCTTATGTGGGCAAAGTAAAGCTGTAAAAAATAAACTCTATGTTAAAATAGTACTTGACGAAAAAATAAAAAGTAATTTTGAAGAAAGTTTATATATTTATATTTTATTTAATTAATAATTATGCAGTAGAAGAAAGTGCATTACTTGATATCGAAATCTTGTCACTGTCACTTAAATGCTAAGTGGGTGATAATAAGTCATCTTAAAAATTTTAAGTGGTTAACCTTTTACTGTAGAAAAATACACAAGAGTTCAACGATAAATCAAAAATATCATATTGACACTGAAGATGAAATTAATGAAACGGTACTCGTATATTTCAATTGTATTTCTTATTCCTTTGTATATCTATATAGGTATATGAAAACTGATAATATTACTAATTTTTGGTAATCTTAAAGTGTTAACCATACACTTAGGAAAGAAAAAATATTTTACGTATAACGCTTGTCGTGGCGCTGAGGCACAAGCGTGCTACTGTAAACACAACAGGTTGTGGATTCGATTCCCACTACAGGAAATGGAATTTTTCATTTCCTGGGTTTGGTAACAAGGCAAAGCGCGGCGTTGAGTTACGCCACTCAGCACGTAATGCCTCAATTCGACGGAAAGTGAGGAACGGAGCGTCTTAACACTAGGTTCCCTCTGCCTACCCTGCTATATGCGGGATGCAGCGTGAAGTTATGTATGTAGGTATAAAAACTGCTAACAACATAAGTATGTTCTAACAAGTTTTTTTGATATTATTGCTTTTCATAGAGACAAGATTTTTTATAAAATAATATTTTAACACACACGCCCGGTTTACAAAAAAAAATACTGTATTTTTTATAAAATACATTTTATTTTATTGTTATAAAGGATGTAAATATGGGCGCTGTTGCTTTTGAAGTCTAAAGTATTTGAAAGGTTTAATAATATTCATTTACTTTTGCATGATAGTTTCGAAGTACTTCCTTTTCTGTGTTAACAGAGTACAGAAAAGACTTTTATCTTCTAATCCTGCCTAATAGTATATACAGTTTTTAATATTGCACATAATAGTTCCTAATACGAAGAAATAACTTATTCAATTGTATCTACATCCAATTTGTTAATTATACAAACATGAAATCTATAATTAAAACAGTTTTAGAATCACAAAGTTATAAAATAACGTGTAATAGCGTAATTGTAGTTTTGAAAATAAAATACAAATTCACTTTCTCTGGAAAGTGGCAGCTGCAATAAGACGTACTCACTCGCGCATAACTCACTCTTAACGAGAAAATGTACTTTAAAGGCTATCTATTTGAGAAATTGTTATTTATAAATAAAAAATTGTAATAATAAATATTTAATATTACCGTCATTAGAATAATAAGGACGCTAGAGTCCTCAAACATTCTCAGAAAATTATAGTACAAATGGAAAGTTGTTAGATCTTGTCGCATGTAAATACTTTGCTTGCTATATTTAACTTTCCCAGTAAGTATAATATACATGTTCTATAATCTTCAAATGATTTAAACTAAACGAATGATATTCATCTATATACAAATATGTGAAGCGAAAACTTTGTACCCCTTTTTACGAAAATTACGCGGACGGAGGAGCATGAAATTTGGCACAATTATAGTTTATATAGAGAAGGAGTGCAGAACGCTTTTTTTTTTAAATAATGCTTATATTAAATTAATAAAATAAATGTTACACACCATTGTTTGACATATACTTACGTTGCTAAAGACAACGCGTTGTTAAAGTGTCATCGGGGACACAAGTACATAATCAAAATATTAAGCTATTTGTTATTTTGGCATAAAGTTAGAACTGTCTATTAAAACAGTATTTAAAAAGGTCTTATTTAATAAAAGGATTATTGTTTATACCTTTGTGAAATTTGTAATATAATAGAAAAAAAAAAAACTACTCCGTCCACTTTGCAACACTAATATAATCAAACGTAATAAATATTTCTTAATTATTCTATTTTTATCTATCATCATGTCATATCATTCTATTCGCCATTATTGCATAATGGATATGAACTCTTGAATTTGTTTATTCAACACGCGAAAACCTATATTTCAAATAATTATATTGTTAATAGTAATCATCGTGTATCGTATCGTGTATAAATGTTTCACGAGAGCGGCATTATTACCTTTAATTGCCTTTAAAGACCAAATTCGGTTCAAATGTTTATTCGGTTCCTTCGGTTTTAAATCTGCAAATTTAGATATAGAAATATTTAAACGTTTCCATATTTTACATTTTAACCTTTACAAAGTAGAACCTTTACGTAGGCACAGAAAAGTAGATTGCATTAAAACCGGTATAATAATTCTAGTAATTGGTGCATTCATAGGCATACCAAGGGTTTATAGTTGACACCAGCTTAAGTGTATTTGTAATATTTAAATCAATGTCTTTATATGAATACAATTTTTTAATAAGTAATGTTTATATACGTTAGATTTTTTTAGTACTTTTAAGGTACTTTTTTAAATTATTTAACTGAAGTAGGTAAATGAGAACAGTATTTTACAACTCAATAAACGCAGAGATATATAAAGAGATATTTATTTTGCACAATTTATCATAATCAACCAACTCAGTGGCCCATATTCTTTTTTGTTCTGAAGTATTCTCGTTGTCCGATATTTGAACCTGTTACTGTTGACATTGCCCATTTCGAACAACGGTAAAATATAATTATGATAAAATTAATGAATGACAAAAAATTAACAATTCCATACAGAAATCAAAACGGCTTTACACGAGAAACTCTATAGTGTATATAAAACGCTGACAGGTTGAAAAGATTTTTAAGTTGCTTATAAATATTTATGTGATTTATGATTGGTTTGTATTGTGCTTTTTGAAAGTATCATCTGATGATATAAGATAAACCCCGTTCTTTGTTAAAAGAAAGTGGTTACATCTGTAGTAAGATTACTCATTTACGTAATCATAGTTACTGAGATCAACGGTTAAATGTTCATTGACATAGAGAGTTGTTACTTGTATGTAACACGAGTATTTTTGTTATTTGTGAGAAACGCAATTGGATTAGTAGCGAATTGAATTAAGCTCGTCGATTTATGTAATTGTACATTTATTTAATGTTGATAGATTTATTTTGATTGTAATAATTTATATTACAGCTTTACGATTTTATTGCGCTCTAGAGAGTCTGCGTTGTATAATGAGCCTGTATTTAGAAATGTAATTAAATATATTCTAACTGTCGTTCAAAATATTCAAATATCTTTAAATGGTGGATAATTTTATGATGCAGTCTGTATGCATTTTTAAAACATTTATAACTATTTTTTATATGCGGTGGGCATTCCAATCCAAATTGTTCCTAATGTAAAAAAAAGTGCGACGTCGATCTGCTACTTTTTGGTACATAATTGTAATAGTGGCAGAAAAAAACTGAATAGATGTACGCAATAAACTTCGTCCAGATTATTACACTCAGAAAATGACTTAGAACAAGAACAAAAAAAACTGTATTTTTTTCTATCGATAATCTATCAATAATATTGGTGCCTTTGTTTGCTATTAATATTCAATTGTATATATAGCCATTAAACCACGATACTAAGGTCATTACTCTGTAGAATCTCCTTAATAGTACATTTAAGTGATACTTTGCAAGATAATCGCCTACAAGTTACGCCTCGTTGACTTAATTCGGTGTTGATGCATTTTATTTTCGTGCAATTTATCACCACGCATGGATTACGCTTAATAGGAATGTTTAGAGAGCTCTGTAATTGAAAGCGGACATTACAGAATAAATGTTTCCATTTTAAAAATTGCTCATTTTACTTGTTTGCATATTTGGATTGTATGTAAAATAGCTTCACATTTAGCGCTATGACCAATATAATTAGGTAAATTGAACTATTAAAATTGTATTTCTATTTTTTTGTGTCTCGGTTTTTGGGTTTGAAATTAAAAAAAGGTTAAAGGTAAAGGTAAGGTTTGGATTTAAAAAATAAACAGCATATAGAAATGGCTTTCTTAACAACGTACAGTACAGACTACGTAAAGAGATTGTATTATTCACAAATTTTGAGAAATGAAATAATTGTAGACTAAAGAAGTGTTGAAAGGTAAGCAAGAATAAAACTTGAAGAAATAAACCTAAAACCCGCTGTTCATCTTGTTTGAAAGTTGTCGGACTGCTTCCAGCTCATCGCGTTACGCGAAGCTAAAATAAAATGATACGACCAGGCCAACTCCTTAAGTAATGGGCCAGGAACGGATGGTCTACAGAACTCAAGTAATCTCAACTGAGATTAAGTCTCGAACTTGCTGTATCGAAGTGCATTATTTCGTATTCTCGTCTACCAATCGTTTTGAAACTACATTCAAACAAACTTATTTTTATATTTGCAAAGTTAAACAACGTTGGGTAAGCTTAATCAGTATTTTAGCGTACCGTGTTCTTTAAAGTTAGATGAAGATAGGCACGGAATTTGGTCTCTCAGTTATTAGTATGCCAACCTGGCCCGATACTTGTAATAGAATTTTTTGTATCCGAACTCCACCGAGACTCGATTATGTAGTATTTTCTATAAAGAACACCATGCGAATACAAATTGCTCGACAGATAAAAATTCTAGAAAGCAAGTAGGTAATTTTATAATATATTTTTAGTATGATTTTATCGGTGTTAAGTTGTGTTTGCGGCTAGTGCAAGCTAAGCTTTCGCCTTTCATTTTATTGTTTGATCTAACGCTTGTCTTCGTTTATTTTGATGTATTTGTAGGTCAGTGACGCTAGCCATCCGTAGGTAAACATGCCTGAGTAACAAACGTGTTTGCAGCCTCCTTGATCTTGACATAGATACAGTGCAAAATAAATCCTTTTGCAGCGAAACCTGTTTGTTAGAAGCCCGCATTTGCAATTGCTCATAGATATTATTTCAATAGTATTGTAATATGTATTTAAGTATATATATTTACTCAGATATACTGATAAGTTTCTCCAATATTAAATTTTTAGTATAGAGCCTTATATAATTATTCTAAATGATTATTATGTACAACATTTTTGTTATTACCAACGATATCATATCTCGAAACCTTCTTTAAAAGCATTGGTTCCATTAAAAAAGATAAAAGCAAAAGTAGTGAGGAAATGAAAAGATTCGTTTGAATAGACCATTCCCATCTTATCTGTAAGAATGTCATCTAGAATTTTACGTAATTTTAAAGTTACATAAAGAGAGTTTAAACTAGCTCTATTTACAAAAGTGCCATTAGGAACATAATAAAAGTGCATGTAGCTTTATGTTATATATATATATATGCATATATATATATATATATAGTATGTGTTTATGCAACATACCATAGTATACTAAAAAAGTGTGTATTTATGACATTTTGTACTTCCAAACAATCCTTATGATTTTCATGTAGAATATAAAGCTAGAATATGAACTGTAGAAATTGTCAAAAGATTTTTCAAACATACTCATTTCAAAGAAGATATACTAAATATGGTCTATATAAAGGCATACATATATATGTAGCACACACAGAACTAAGGTTTCCTTTATGTCGGCATTTACCCTCATGTAATGTCAAGAGCGGGGAAACATATCCGTCCACTTGACCGAGTTACTGTTTACACCATCTTTAGTTAAAACTTTGAACTATTACCGACATATTAACCCAAGTACGGGCTATAATGTGTAAGATTAATAGTTTTATTACTATTAGTGTCCCCGTAAATGCGTTAATAACGCATTGCGTAGTGACGTACTCGTATATGTCACTTTATATAAACATGGATGTCAAATCACGGTAGTGTGTGTAACATTTATTTTATTAATTTAATATACTTTTTATGCATTATTTAAAAAATATATTAGCATTCTCTATGTAAACTATAAGTGTGCCAAATTTCATGCTCCTCCGTCCGCATAATTTTTGTTAAAAGGGATCCAAAGTTCTTGCTTCACGTATTTATATCTAGATATGGTCTCGAGGTTACTAACTGGCATTGTAGTTACGGTTAACAACTGCAACTCTGTTTAGTTATTTGAAGTTGACTTACTAATTTATAAATGTGTACATATATCTTTAATATATGAATAAGTAATATTTTTGAGGTCATTTTAAATTTGAACTTGTCTGGCTTTAAATATAAGTTATGAGATTATTGATATTTTTAGTAAAGATATTAATTCTGTTCGATTAAAGAAACCGTTAGTATCTGAATGTAAGTGCGATGCTTATGGGTTCGATTTCCATTTGACGAAAAAAATAAAAATAATTTAATAATTATAGCCACTATTTAAATTATTTTCATTTCTTCCGTTCTAATAAGACATAGAGCAGCTCGGAGTTCCGTCACTCCACATGCAATGTCTCGAATTTTGGTGAAGTGTCTTGACACTAGCTGAAAAACGCGATGCTGATTTTATGTAAAATTATATCTAAATCTGTAAAATTGATTAATTTAAAGCAACAGGTTGTGGGTTCGATTCCCACTTCAGGAAATATAAAAGTTTGGCATTTTCATTTCCTGAGTTTGGTAGCAAGGCAAAGAGCGCCGTTGAGTTCCGCCACTCACGCACTCAATTCGGCGGTAAGTGGGGAACGGAGTGTCTTAACACTAAGGTTCTCAGGCTCCCTCTGCCTACACTGCTATGTGCGGGATACAGCGTGAAGCTTAAAGGCTCTCACATTAGTAAACACAACTAAAAGTACTTTTTGTGTGTTTTAAGTGTTACCCCGTTACTCTTTTCTGGGTGAAAAAATTTTGGCGATATTTTTTTATATGCTAGTGCTCCTAATATGGTAAAACACATAGAAAATACAATTGAATTGACAAACTCTTTTTTTTTAACTAGGTTAAAAACTTTAAATATAGCATCATAGTGTAGTTTATATATAAATTGCATTTAATATCCTCTTAAGTCGCCTATCAATATGACACTATGCCAGCTTGAAGGTAATTTGTTATTCACACAACAAGATCTACACACGATGTTTCAATGTCGCAATTTAGCAAAAAATAGGTTTACTATATAAAATATTAATACCAAACACAGGCATAGAAAATTTATTTAGAGCCACAATAGCTTCTTTATGCAAAATCCTTTGAGCTGTCGATTTCAGTTAGTCTGCGGTTAAAAAGCTTTTTATTTATTCAATGGTATTAAAGAGGCATTATTTATAGTAAATTCTAGTAGATGATATATATAGATATGTTTGTATTTAAATTTATGTGTATTCACGTGGTAACTAGCTATTTCACTTAAGGAATTTAAGTTATTTTTAGCTTCACGATGTATCCCGCATATAGTAGGATAGGTAAAGAAAGCCTGAGAACGTAGTATTAAAACACTCCGTTCCCCACTTTCAGCCGAATTGAGTATTGCATGCTGACTGACGGAACTAAGCCCAGGAAATGAAAATACTAAACTTTTACAATTCCTGGAGTGGTAATCGAACCCACAACATGCCTTTGCGCCACGACAGGCAGACAATTTAACACGTAATGTCTGAAAATTGGGTTGGAAGTGGAGAACAGAGAGTCTTGACACAAGATTCTCTCTGATCATTTGCGGAAAATAGTGGTACAATGAGAAATACACTCGTATGTAATTTAAACTTTTTTTAAATAACTATTCATAACTGATTCGATATTATAATAAACGTATACAATGTGTGTATTACCGAGAAGTAAGTACTTTTTTAATTTCAATTCTTACTTTATTTTAAGGTTAAGCAATGACTAATGACTTTAACAAGTACCGTTGGGTTCCATTGAAAATTGGACATCAATAAATCCAGAGGTATCCGGTACATACATGTGTAAAATTACGTTAGTATTCAGGACATGCTGAGTCGGGAGGAGTGACCCTAGGGGCAATGACTCCCTCCGGTTAAACGGGTACCATACCGCGAGCAGTTATCTCTGAACTCTCAGTTATGCTAATGCAGTTGATTGTTTTTTGCATTTACTTTGTTTAAATTTTAAATTCTATAGGGAGGTATTGTTGACATATTTCTATTGTGAGTAAATTTTGAAATAAAAATATTGTGTATGTTCTTAGTGCCGATTTCGAATGAAACGCAGCAAAATGGAGTCCTTGTCTTTGGCGTTTTTTGTGTACCCTGTGTCTACTCTGCATAGAGTAAAGCGTGAAGCTAATAACTAAAAATGTATGTTTATTTATTCACTTTTTCAGTTATCTATAATGATGATCTATGAACGTCTTGCTTAAATCACACCCAAGGGAATATTCTAATAGAATTATGTGACGCTGGAGTTGTATATATATATATATATATATATATATATATATTAATAGGAGAAGCAAAATCTTTGAACCACTTTTTACGAAAATACGCGGACGGAGGAGCATGAAACTTGATATACTTATAGTTTATATAGCGAAGGAGTACAGAATAATAGTATCTTTTTAAGATAATACATAAAAATATATATTAAAATTAATGAAATAAATGTTTGACACAATACCATGGTTTGACATCCATAATATCCATATAAATACGTTGCTAGGACGCGTTGTTAACGCGTCAACAGGGACACTAGTACAGTTAATTTGAAGAAAATTATATTTTATTTATATTTGACTTTTCTCTTAGAAATTCTACAACTCATGTAAAACTTTAATGTGTAAATAATACATATAAATAATTGCGTGCGACGTAAGAAATAAATAAATAAAATATATATAATTAATTAAAACTAATCTTTAATTAATTATGATTTGACATATAAATACTTGATAGCAATAGAAAATTGTTAAATTTAAATAGCGATATTTATTAATAAGAGACTAGCTATTACCCACGACTTCATGTGCTAGATCAATGAGAATTCCCATCATTCTGGACCTTTCCATTTGATTGAAATATGGCACCGAATTAAATAATTGAGACTTATGAAAAAAAAGACAAAAGTACACATCAGATCTTATCTAAATTTAAATGGGTACAAATCAAAAGCATTAGCTATCATATAAAAAAGAATTATCAAATTGGTTCATTTGGTCTTGGCATAAAAAGATTATCGAATTGAGAATCTTTTCCATTTTTTGAAATAGTTAACAAAATGAAACCTTCATCCTTGTCTTTTGTCCTATATCCTCCAACAAAGTGATACTAATTACGACTTGAAAAACGGACAAACAAACACATTATCCTATTTATAATATTAGAATGAGTTGTTCGTGGTTTGGATATAAGATCGTTCATAATTAAACGTTTTGCTTTTATTATTAATGATTTAATACATGTACGTAGATGTCTTCTAATACAATATTCAATTACAAACATATCTTATTATATAATCTGTCAAAAATATATTAAATATGCACATATTTATCTTGGAGAATCGAACCTATGACCTATACCTAAGTAATTAAAGTACTACTAATTTAACAGATCTCATACATTCTATACACGCCAGTAGCGAGGCGTCCATATAACACGGTTCCAACCGGCTTACGTTTTGTAAATAGCAATAAATTAAATAAAATTATCTTAAAAAAAATTGTAAAGAAATAACGTCAACAAAAGTATGAGACCCACGCCAGGATTTTTTTTTAATTTTATTTCCTCACCACTGATAAACAGGGTAAAAATTATAGAAAATCTTTGTAAAAACTTCTAGTCCCGCTTTTTTAAACCAAGGGCTGGCTACTAGATATACATATTAACATACTAGATATATATATGATATTATTGAATATTGTCTTATATTTATGGTGCTTTATAATAATCTAATCAAAGAATCGTTCTAAAAGCTATTAATAATTTTATATTTACGCACTAAAGGCCGGTAATTAAGTGCTTTAGATATTGTTTGAACTAAATCTTATTACTGTTTACAACTGTATAAAACTTTTAATAGAACGCTGTAGGTTTAATAAACGTCATACTTTGATGAAGCCTATAAATTTTTAAGAGTCATGTACAAGATAAAATTTAAAAATCTTTTTAGGCCAAAAAAATGTACAAGTAACCTCGATTAGGCAGAAAGTGAGGAACGGAAATGCTAAAAACGAGAACGGAGTGTCTTAACACTAGGTTCTCTGGTTCCCTCTGCCTATTAAGCGAGAAGTTACAAAAAAAAGAGATAAAAATCTTTGTAATAGAAATATACATTGCGTTATCTTGTATGTGGAGAAAACTACACTAATAATAAAAAAAAGATATTTAATACATTGAAACAATAGAATTATATGCATTGTCTAGTTAAATAAATTTTATTTACGTATTATAAAAAAAATATATATTTTAATTTGTAAGTAATTAAAATAAAATGTTAAATAGCTAATCTTATTAATTGGTACGCACATATCTATATATAAATACGTGAAGCAAAAACTTTGGATCCCTTTTTACGAAAATAACGAACGAACGGGCGGAGGAGCATGAAACTTGGCACACTGATAGTTTATATAGAGAAGGAGTGCAAAATACTAATATTATTTTTAAATAATGCATAAAAAGTATATTAAATTAATAAAATAAATGTTACACACACTACCATGGTTCGACATCCATGTTTATATAAAGTGACATATACATACGTTGCTAGGACGCGTTATTAACGCGTGAACGGGGACACTAGTAATATAAATTTTCTCATCATTTTTCTCTAACGTGTCAAAAGAAGTATAACTTCAAAACCTTATATTTATTCGCTATATAACGATATCTAGCATGTTCTTGACATATGCAAAGATGTACTTCATCGTTTGTGACTTATGTCACGACTTTTTGCCCAACTCATAATATTATTATGAATTGTTTAACTTTCGCTTGAGTTCATATATTTATGCGCACAAGTCGTACACACTGGCATCGAGTATAATTAGTTGCGTCAGAATACCGCTACGTGCGCCTTATGCTTAATTGCTTGAGAATATACAGTGGACGAAAGCGAAATATTTATTTGCGAGTAAGTTCTGTAAAAATGTATGAGTATGTTTTTAATATAATAATTATAAGTAGATTTTTTTATGCAGACAGTGTTGATAGTGCTTAAATTTAAATAGGTACCTATTTTAACTTATACTTAAATGAGATAAATCATTAAATTAAAAACAAAATATTCAATATTTATACCAATAACTATTTAACATGGTAAGATATGTATCTAATTGATTTGGAAATATTAAAGGTATATAAGATATAAGAAGCTTTTTGTTTTGTAACACGGGGTTTTTTAATCAGTAATATTTAAAAAAAGAGGCCATCATGACGCAGTGGGAGAGCGCCTGAGCATCAGCGTCTGTCAACAAGGTTGTTTGTGGGTTCGATACCTATTGGAGGTATGATTATACATTAATTATTTACCTCTACTCTTTCTATAAGGATTAGCGCGGCGTCGAAACTCCACTCAACATATAACCATGTGACTCGATTTCAGGCGGGTGTATGGAAAGGAGTATTGCGACACTAACGAATTTTAACATATAAGTTCAAAAATTCAATTTAGTTTCAATTGGTTATTAAGTTCCTGTTTTTTATCATTAATAACACTTATTTATATGAACGAGAAACCTCTTATTTCTTTATTACATAAGAAAGAAGATGTTGTCATTACGGTAAAAAAGGGTATGGTATTATTAAGGTTATCCAACTTTATTATACGTTACTGAGTTGTTCACGTACACTACTATACCGGGAATTGAACCTGCGTCTTTTTGACAGATGAATCTTAAGCGATATTTAAAATAGATTGAAATCCTTTATAGTTCTACATTTTAAAAGTAAATAAACAAAGTCGGCTGGTAATACATCGCGCGATCAAAATTCTCACAAAGAAAGCATTAGTATACATAAACAGATAGAGCTTAATAAAAATATTTTTATGAAACCATTTTCATTTTTCCGCTGTTTCTCGGTTAGTATATGAAGGATCAAATTTATAGTTTGCGCGTTGGTCGCGTGTACAGAATAAGTTATGGATGGATACTTTCACAAGCACGTTGCAAATCTTCCCTCATATATTTGGTACTAGATGCGTTTCGCGACTGCACGTTTTACAATTTTTCGTTTTGTTATAAAATATATATAATATTGGCGTGTAGTGGCGCAAATAGACAAGTGTGCGACTGTAAACACGATAGGTTGCAGGTTCGATTCAGTTTTGGAAATTAAAATATTAAATAATATTTAGTATTCTCATTTCCTCGCTCTGGTAATAAGGCAAAGCGCGGCTTTGAGTTGCGCCTCTCAGCACACAATGCCTTAATTCGCCGGAAAGTGAGGAACAACATATTTAACATTTCTTTTAAAAGAGAACGGAGTGTCTTAAAAGTAGGTTCTCCGGTTCTCTCTGCCTACTCAGCTATGTGCGGGATACAGCGTGAAGCTATACAAAACAAAAAAAAAACGTATAGATCTGAGGACAGAGAGTCTTGACACTAGGTGCTGCCTGTTATGCGGGAAAAAGCGTCAAGCTGAATTAGTTAAACATGTATCATCTAAATCATGCTTTAGAAGTTCATAGAACAATTGGCTGCATTAAGACGAACGGAAGGAGATAGATTAAACAGACTAAATTATACGAGTACACACGTGATGTAACAGATTATGTACGTATGTACAAAAGATCATAATACAAGGGTTGTCAAGTAACGACACACAACATAATAAGGACTTTCTTGCTTTATGGAAAATACAGAATTTCATTACCTAGAAACTTTAGTATTAAGATATATTATACAAAATTAAAAAAGATAACTTTATCTTAAAAAATATAGGTAACGCCTGTCGTGTCGCAGAGGCACAAGCGTGCGACTGTAAACACGACAAGTTGTGGGTTCGATTCCCACTCCAGGAAATGTTAGTATTTTCATTACCTGGGTTTGGTAACAAGGCAATGCGCGGCGTTGAGTTCCGCCACTACACAACACGCAATGCCTTAATTTGGCGGAAAATGGGGAACGGAATTGTTGTAAGAGAACGGAGTGTCTTAACAATAGGTCCTCAGGTTCCCTCTGCCTACCCTGCCATATGCGGGATACAGCGTGAAGTTAGAAAAAAAATATATAGGTACATACAAATATTATGTTTTTATCATTAGAGTCTGCAATTTAATTAAGTTATTATTGCCTTTTATCACAAATCTCTACCACCGTAGATAAATACCACAGAGTGGAGAAAAATATTTTATTACAGTTACTATAATAAAGAACTTGGTATGTTTAAAAAAGTTTACGGTTTTTACTTGTCTCATCTCTTGGATAAAAGTGATAAATGTAATCTTTTCGTTCATTTATAATATGGAGATAGCTGGATAGCTGGTTGTCGTTATTGCATGAACTTATACCACTAAAAGAATTCGAGGTGAAATGTTTTCTTTTCATATAAAACTGGTTATATTATGAGTGATTTTTAAGTAAGTTATTATATTCGTGAGTGAAAAATAACGTCGTTTTTTACAACAAGTGGACGCTAAAATTTTTATTACTATGTATATTAAGGCTTGGTTATAAAAAAAATTCTGGTATAAAGTTAAAAGTATTATAAAAGTAAATAAAAACTTTGTTTATGTCATCTTTCATGTTTTGCAGTATGAAGGCAGAGAGAAACAATCAACGTTCAGTCTAATATCCAAACATGGTGAATTTCAATAAAAAAATGTTAGTATTTCAGGAATACCTAACCTCAACTTAACCTTTTTTATATTCTTATCAATACATTTTAGGAAATACATCATTAGGCTCAATGTTAAAAGGGTTGGTCCAAAATGTGTTGCGAATTTTATCACGCAAATTACAGGGATCCTTTGTGATATCACTATTTCTTAAATTTATGGTCTCCGTAAATTTAAACCGATAACAATTCAACCTTATATTGGCTTAAAATTAAGTGAACGTTACTTTTGGAATTGTATTTTCTTACTCATAATTTGTTTTTTAAGGTTTACACACATACATACAGCTTCACGCTGTATCCCGCATATAGCAGGGTAGGCAGAGGGAACCTATTGTTGAACATTCCTTGCCACCTTCAACCAGATTGAGGCATTGCGTCCTGAATGGCCGGAACTCAGCTTTTCCCGCTTTTGCCTTGCTATCAAACATAAATGGCTTTGAATTGGGAGATCGAACCCACAACCTGTCGCGTTTACAGTCGCACACTTGTGCCTCTGCGCCACGACAGGCTTTTTAGACTGAATCTGAATAATTTATAAATTTATATTAAGCGATCGATTTCCTTCGTAAGTTCTCCATAAAATGTCACATTGGTGAAGTGATTTGTGCTCAACTTGCACTTTCGAAACCCTATAATTAAAGAACGGAACTGAAATTTACATTTATTGAACATGTGTTATCGATAAAAGTCGCTCCTCGTGAAAGTTCTGATTATATAAATTGTAGGCACAAAGTCATTCTGTTTTACACTTTTTTCGAAACCTTACCAGATATATGATATTTTAAAATGGGTATATAGGTATAACAAGAAAAATATTTTGAAATGCTTTTGAAAAATCTCTCTATTGAGATGTTAACAAAATAAATAACAAGCGAATAAATACATAATGAATAAAGAATTTATTGCCTTAACCTAAAGAACCTTGGACAGATTTCAAAGAGGCACAGGTTGGTATCACTATGTTAATTTTTTAAGTCTTAAGACAAAAAAGAAACAAAGGCTCGTGGCTGTAATTTATCTCATAAATATATATATACATATATATATATATATCATATATATATATTTGTCTGAAACATTGGACAATTCTAAAAACATTGGACATCTAAATTTTCACCTAAATAAGATTTAAAATCCCAAAAAACGCTTCGAATCAGAATGAGTCGCCATTTTTTTATATTTAAAAAAAAAACAATTCACTAATTAACAACAGGCGATGGTTGAAGCATCAATGTTATTGAGCAAAAATATAAAGTTTCGTTTTAATTACAAAATTGAATATAATTATAAACTTTTGTATTTTTTACCTTCAAAAACAGCCTTTACGCCTAGTAACTCTATGAATATTTATAACGGAATAACAAACAATTAGTTAACTATTCGGCTTATATTATAATCAATTATTTTATATCAAATTATATATATTTTTTATTCTGTTTGATGGTAGGAGGTTCGTCCTCCGTCTGGCTCACTGACCACTATCATGTCAAAAGACGAACCATAAATATCTTATGATGTGTTCCGGTTCGATGGCATGTAAGCCAGGATTTTCCCCTATCTCACCCATCCTTTCCCAAATGTAGTGGTTCGATAGCCGGACACTCATTGTCCTCTCCATCTGTATCCTCTAGGCTGGCAACGCATCTCACAACGCCTCTGGTGTTGTAGATGTTCATGAGCAGGTAACCACTTACCATCAAGGTGGTCCTTCTGCTCGTTTGCCATCAGTTATCCATAAAAATATTTTTTATTTTTAGTATCAATACATACATATATAGCTTCATTTTTTCATATCAAGGTTAATCAGAAAGAACCAAGTGTCAAAGGCTGTTCTGTTATCCATTGCTCACATACATGAAGAATAAATTTAAGTAATTTAGTTGGAATTAGATTACAATTACAAGCGGTCCATAATTTAAGATCCATTTACTGGGCTTCACCCATGTACCCACGGCTAAACGCTTTGCCACAATTGGCCTGGCTTCGAGCTATCATAACGACTGCTATTGTTTGCTATATTGACAGCTGGCACCTGTAGTAGGACTGGCAACCGAGTATACTATACTCAGGTCTTATTAAAAAATAATTAAAAATTCACACATAATAAAACCGATTTGAAGTTGGCTTTCAAAGTTTCAAGTACAATTATTACAAATAACTCAAAAACTAATCGACCGATCTTAGCTAAAATTAAATGGCACTACGTCAGGAAATTACTAGCTATCATATAAAAGGACTATCAAAATTAGTTCACCCAGTAAATTTATAGCCAACATAAAGATAAAAGCCAAATTGAGACTCTCTTTTTTTTTTTAGGTCGGTTACAAATAAGTAAAGTAAATTTAAGTAGCCTTTAAGTAGTCTTCAAGTAACTAATGAAGTGTAAAGGGTATAAAATTATATATTTTATAGAATAGCAACAGTAATAAATATAAAACAACTATCGACATTTAATAGTCGTGTAATAATTGACTGTTTGTATTAAACATACAAACGCTTCTGAGTTCATAAATGAAAGGACAACTTTATACAATATGTATTATTTTAATTTTTGTAAGATTCATCTTTTAATAATTCTTCTTCATTCATTGATTTTTTTTTTTACGGATAACGGATGGCGAACGAGCAGAAGGACCACCTGATGGTAAGTGGATACCTTCATATAGACATCTACAACACCAGAGGTGTTATAAATGCGTTGAATACCTAGACGATACAGATGGAAGGGGAGGATAACGCTATCGGAACAACCACATTCTGGGAAGGATGGGGTGGGATGAGGGGAAAACCTGGCTTACATGCCATCGAACGGAACACATCATAAGATATTTGGCGATTCGTCTTTGACATGATGGTGATGCCCAGCAGAGCCAGACGGAGGACGAACCTCCTACCACCAAACAGTGATCTTTTAAATCTTTAATATTTTAGTTTAATAGAAGAATTTTCGAGAAGAATTGTATGTAATGCTAAATTTTTGCCTTCATTACTGTCTATTGAAACTGTCGTCGTTTTATAGGTCATAGATACAAATACCTCATGATTGGCCTGGTAAAGAGAGAAAACATGAAATAATATAAATTTCAGCAATATTTAATTATGTTACAAAAGCACATGTACAAAAATTGGATATTATTTGTGAAAACATAAAAACACTGAGTTCTATTTGTCTTTAAAGTCTAGTTTGAATGGAAAATAAAAAGAGATAATAAAAACCAACATGTTATTCATACAAAAGGTCTCTCTATAGTGTATCACTATCAATATTAATAAAAAAATTCAAAGAATGCATAATAATTATATATTAAAATAATAAAATATGACACTGTATCATATACCCTTGCATATTAGTGACCTTACTTGCTGAACTTGCATGTGTAGTTTTTACTACATTATAGTTAACCTGTTTCAAACAGATTTCCATAAGTTGACATTTTTCCGAGTACACTAGGGCACAATCTCTCGAGAAATCACGATCGCGCCAAGGTATGCGTCGCACGAGAATAATGTAAAAGGTTAATATCGGTAATTATTGAGCGCTTTGAAAATTATTGCCTATCTAACATGCGCTATGCAGTTGCAGGTGCGATGGTTTCTTTTGATATCCGCCGCTGAGGCGGTTTAATTGGCACAATATAAGACAGGAAAGTAATTTTTGCTTTTTGTGCTAGTTATATGGATTACTTAGTACATTTCCTTTTTTTTTTAGCTTCAGTCAAAGAAAAGACAAGACATTATTCTCAATTTTCAGCCTGAAGTTTAGATATAGCGAGTTGAGTGGCGATACTCAACGTCGCAGTTTATTATGTTGAAGCGAAAAAAAATACTAGAAACAATTTACATATGTATAACCCCCCCGAATGTGAATCGAAACCACAATTAATCGCGTTTACTATTGGATGCTGACCTACTGCTCTACTATATCAGTTAAGTATTGAGCGAATTAATGTCTCAAGGGTATTGGATTATATAAATAGATACATATATAAAAAATATTTACTCTTTAAAAATACTAAAAAAAAAAATCTAATAAGAAAATATTTTTTTGTCTATAATTTTAAACAAAAATTTCATATTTCTTTCTGATTAAAATTCTCAGCCATTTGTTTCTATAACTTGTCATAAATCAGAACACTTTAATCGGCAGCTAGCAATCGTCTATGCAAATTATGACTAATAGAGCAAATACTACATAAAGAGATTATAATAACAAAACTACTGACTATAATAAGTTGAATAGTTTTTGCCACATTAACTTCAATATTGTTTTAAAGTTATATTATTATAGAATATTACAGAATATTATAGAATATTATAGAATATTATATTTTTTTTTTATAGAATATTATAGAATATTATATATTATTATAGAATATTACAGAATTAGTTATGATCATAACTTAAGAGTTATAAATTAGTCTTTATTGGAACTGAAGTTAAATCACACAAGAAATTTAAATTCGAAATAATTGCTACTATATTTTGAAACTGTGTTATAATCGTTGTCAAAACTCAGAAAAAGATTAAATAGTTCACCCAAGTATTAAATAATTGAATATAATTCTTGAATAAATAAATAATATAATATTGGTTTAATTAAATAAAAACAAATTAAATGCTTTTTTTATCATTTCATTGTCATAAATAGAACCCTTTTTTACGAAAATTACGCGGACGGAGGAGTATAAAAATTGGCACACTTATAATTTATATAGAGAAGTGCAGAATGCTAACTGTTTTAAAAAATAATGCATAAAAAGTATATTAAATTAACAAATTAACAATTAAATATTACACACATTACCATGGTTTGACATCCATATTTATATAAAGTGACATATTGCTAAAGACAACGCGTTGTTAACGCGTCAACAGGGTCACTAGTTTATTTATTTTTTTAAGAACTGCATATTCTAAATATATTTGAGTAATTAATTTTATTAAAGAATTTTATAGTTGCATAACATCATCCTTTGTATTTACTTTCCGTTCGTGACAGTGAGAGTACGTTTTAGTAGGTCGTGCTCATCTTTTATACGTGAGATATTTAGACCGAGAGAAAACTTGCCTTCTATGAATTATAGTAATTTATTTTTGAATTTTGTACACTTGTGGCTAGAATAATGGTAAAATAATTGGAAATTGGTAATTGAAAAGCCAGCTTCCGAAATCTCAAATAACGGGGTCGATTTGATTTATTACTTATAATTAACTGACCACGATACGATACTATGATCATTATAAATTGGAAATCTGCTATATGATTGTTGTTTTACCCGCTCTCGAATAGAACGTTGAAAGAAAAATGTATGCATTTTTAACCGCGCAATTCCAGTAATACACGGGGTAGGGTAGCTGAAAGACTCTAAAGAAGTCACTGTGTTCTTCGCTTTTGGCCTATATAGAGTCATTGGCAGAGCGGGGGGAACACCTACATATATTGTGAATATAAATTATCTCCCGATTGGCAGTCGGTCCCATAACGATCGGGTATTATCAGGCATATGCCAAGTTTGTCACGAAGGTGTCTATTCCAAAATTTATTTAGATAGATAGACAATGTAGTAGTTACATTTTCCTTTACGAAATGTGTTTGTTTTTTTTTTCAATAAAATAAATTAATAAAGTTAACGTAAAACTATGAAATAATAATTATAATCGTTAATTTATCAAACTTTCGATTTTCGCCATCAGTGTCAAAATCATTGAACCGTGGTTTCGCGTAGTTTAGAACAGTGCTAATAGGCTTTCGTTATGGCCCAACGATGTTACATATTTCGTGCGAACCGTATCGGACGTTACGAAATGGCGAAAAAAATCATCGATTGTTACAGGCATGCTAATTTGAATGTTGCCAAACTATTTTTTTCAACACTAATATAATTAGTGCTATCGTTATCGGTTTTTTTCATAAAAAAAATATGAAAAGAATTTATTTAACGTGCTTAAAAAAATCGATAGACCAAAATTATATATTTTTTATTTCGCGTAAGCAACTATTTGAGAAAATATAAATTAAATTTATTTATATTTTTTTTTTTTATATTATATATATAAATTAAAATTATATTATCAATGAAATGAAAATAAAAAAAATATATTTTAATATAAAAAAATAATTTTTATTTCAAATTAATAGACATTTAAACAAGACTTAGTATAAATATTGATAAATTATCTCGATGTAAATTTATCTGCACTTTTCGTAATATATTCAATTAATTCTAATTGCGACCTATGCTTAGTTTATTATAAATATTCACTTATTTAATATTTATAAGAATTACTTGTTTCTAACCTGAATAACTAATTTAAAATAATTTATTTTGCTCAATCTTTATTTTATTATTTTTTAAAAATAAAAATTAAATATATTTATTTTAATTCTCGTATCGAGCGTTCACATAATTTGAATAATGAATAAAAACTTTCTTTTGTAGGTAAAAACTTTCATTTTTATTAAAATAATGAAGTATTTGATAAAAATCATTATTTTAAATAAAATATATGAAAAACTTTATTAAGTGAACCATAATATATTTTAATTATATTGATTGAGACAAAATACTCAATGAATAAAATTTGGGCCTTATTAATATTTAATATTTCATGCTAAGGACAGCTAATGTACCGTATTTGACACCAATTAGCTTACAATGTGTTTATCGATTTATTTTCGGCGACCAATATATTATAATTATATAGACTCCGATGCACTTTTAAAATTATGAACTGCGTTTATTTCTTTTTTCAATATTAAATATTACTGTTGAGCTTTAACATAGAATTATTTATTTGTAATTTGAATTGCTATTTTAGTTAATTATAATATATTTTTTTAATTATAATAAAATTTAATTTAAAAAAAATAAATAATTCTTTACTACATTTAAAAAAATAAATAAAAAGCTCCGCATACATTAAAAGGGACACATATTAAAAAGCCTAACAAAATGTAAATCATTTAATAAATTAAAATAAATTATCATATATTATAAAGAAAACTTACCTTAAAACGAATAAGCTTAAACACACACTCAAAGCACAAAAGTTCAATAGCCACAGTTCACCAGCTATTTAGAAGCGCGTATTGTCGTTCGAGTTACTTAGTTCGTTCTCAGCCACTGTCGTTGAAACACTGAGCGGAACGGAAGACCAATGCGTGCCTGCGCCCGCGCAACCTAAAAGTAAAACCGAAACCGTTCGCCGTATATCAAAAATACAACCAATCTAACAATGCGTATTAAGGTTAAGGATAGAACAGTAGCAATAGGAATTTTTCAATAATCGATTTACTATACCATAGCTAACAATCTTGCGTAGTTAGTGAAACAAGAGCGTGTGAGGATCATGAAATAATGAATGGTTTCTTTTAACTAGATATTGTGAATTACAACAGAATTACGATTACAACTAATTTTAACGGTGTATAACTGAAATTGGATTAACGATTTCAATCGGTTATTGCTATGGGAGATTACATTTTTAATATCTGTCTTGTAATACTAGTTTTTCTAAACGTAAACGGTACTTTTTTTGTTACTTAATACATTTACAACATTTTATTACTTAAGATCTCAAAAATAAGCTGATATAATTTTTTTATTTGAAATATTTAGAAGGCAGAGTTAACACTTTTATTATTTATTTTTATCATAAGTAGTTCACATAATGAGGCCGTCATGGCGCAGTGGGTCAGCGTTGAACTGTAAATGCTATGGTTACGCGTACAATTCCCAACCGAGGGAATTAATATGTTGATATTATTTTCATAATCCCGGTTTGGTAATTCAAAACGCGGAATTGAGATTCGATGCTCAACACGCAATTTATCAAATTTGGGCGAAAAGAGAAATACAGAGTGTCTTGTCACAAAGCCTGCCCAGCTATATGTTATAAAGCATGAATCAAAAAGAAAAGGAAAGCCTAAAAGAAAATATTAAAATTTCTGATCTGTAACGTAGGGCCAATCGAATTAACAAGGATATTTTATGTACAAATAAAAAGCGTATTGGACATTTAAGGCCACTATAAACGTTAATAATAAGTAAATAAATGTCGTAAAAAAATGTATTGATATTTTATGACTCGTCGGTTGGTCGCTTTTGGTTGTTCATAGTAATTTTATGAGGTGATAAGTGTCAAGTGTTTTCTTATCTAATATTTATTTGCGACTATTGTATTCTACATCATTCATGTATTACATATCCTGAAAGATTAACAAAATAAAGCAGCTTTTCGCTTTATTCTGGAATGGTTGGGTTTCAGATTAAATTTAGTATCAAAACATTTTCCCGAATTCGGGACATTATATATTTAAGTGGCGGAACTTAACTCCGCGCTTTGTTTAAACAGAGCGAAGAAATTAAAACAAATTAAATTATACTCCCTTGAATGGAATTGCATGTACAGACGATGTCACACTGCGCCACGATGGCCACGGAAATTGATTTCTCTTCTTTATCCTTAACCATTGCTTAATAAACAAAATATCGCTTTAAATGCTATTTGCATGTTTTGTAATTACTGTTCTTCAAACTTCACCCTTAATTAAACTTCAAGTGCACTGTATATAAAAAAAAAAAAATAGATGATTATTTAACATATGTATTATCATAAATGTATTTAATTATTATTTCGTAGAATTATTTTGTTAGGTTTCACAGCAAATATACAAGTAGAGCTTACTTCAGTTTTTATTAGGACTAATATTTAACTTAGGTCTAATAGAAATTTGTGAGAAGGTTATTACATCATACATTTGGCTAGCAAATAGCTTCTAACATGAGATCATCTGTTAACATAGCATGTCAGTTCAGCGACTAAGCAAACCGAACAGTCCGGTTTGTACTTTGTATTAATATTTGTTGGACTCTAGGTAATAACTATCATGTATACGTATAATAACTTGAAAGAAATAAGTACTTATGCAGCTATTTTCTGATATTATTTGTAGAACTCTTAAAATACTTAGCCATATTAGAATAATTTCAAGTTAATTTAAGAAGAATATTTTAAAGCTCCATAGTATGTTGCTATGATCAAGACGAGAAAGCAAGCGAAACTTTGATGTTATTACATTTGGGTTAGAAATGTTTAAAAAAAATATGTTGATTATTTTGCCATTTTCTGAATAGTACACGAAGGTCGCGGAAAACAATAATTTTCCTAGGACTAATACAATGGTATATAATCTCATTTTTTAAAAGTGAGGAATAAAAAAATAATATATGAATTAAACATGATCTTTCATTTAAGATAAAATAAAATAATATGCCTATTATATAATTATTGAACGCCTGTCGTGGCGCAGAGGCACAAGCGTGCGACTGTAAACGCGACAGGTTGTGAGTTCGATTCCCACTCTAGGAAATGTTAGTCTTTTCATTTCCTGGGTTTGGTAACAAGGCAAAGCGCGGCGTTGAGTTCCGCCACTCAGTACGCAATACCTCAATTCGGTGGAAAGTGGGGAACGGAGTGTCCTTATCCTTATTCCCTCTGCCTACCCTGCTATATGCGGGATACAGCGTTAAGCTATATATAAATATATTATTTAAGTCTGAAGGACAGTATGTGCTTTATATTCTTACGCTTTACTATCGCTACCCTTATATGTAATGTTGTGACTGTAATTTTTCCAAAAACAAGTAGTAATTTAATATATTCTTAAAGAAATAAAATAAAAATATCTTTAGTTTCCATCACGTTTTATATAATACTGGTACTCTAACGTGTAGTATTTTTTTTTGTTCGTATTATATTGAACATCGCACAAAACATCGAAACCCCGATTGTAAACTATACGCTAAAAGATTACCAAGTATTGTTTGAAACCGAAATCGCTTTTGTCACAAACATGATCCGTTTTTGGGCATAAAAACCTTTTGCCTTTTTAATAAAATACGAAATGTAAAATGTAATATTACATACATTTTACCAAATTATTTTAACTCAAGTAGTAATTTATTAATAGAATTTATAAGTATGAATAACAAAAACAATCCGCGACATATGTAAAGACGGTGAAAATGAACATCTTGTGACAATCTACGTGCATGAGAGACGAGAAATATTAGAAATAATTGCACACGATGATTGAAAATGATATTCAAAAATATATATATATATATATTAACTTCATGCTGTATCCCGCATATAGCAGGGTAGGCAGAGGGAACCTGAGAACCTAGTGTTAAGATACGATACTCCGTTCTCTTACAACAATTCCGTTCCCCACTTTCCGCCGAATTGAGGCATTGCGTGCTGAGTGGCGGAACTCACCGCCGCACTTTGCCTTGTTACCAAACCCAGGAAATGAAAATAGTAACATTTCCTGGAGTGGGAATCGAACCCACAACCTGTCGCGTTTACAGTCGCAGGCTTGTGCCTCTGCGCCACGACAGGCGCAAAATATTTTTAATATGATGATGATGCTGATATGTCTAATTAATAATTAAAAACAATAATAATACATAATCAATGAATATATAATTGGTTGTGCTGTCTCATTTGTCATTACATTTGCCACATACAGTAAGTTACGTATAAAAATGTATAATATAGTAAACTGAACAAGTAGTTAAGTTGAAAGTTATCACTTATGTGATAAGCAATATTTCTAAAA
>JAKGSA010001692.1:0-43124 GCA_033558755.1 Philaethria dido | reverse complement strand
AAGAAACTGCACCTGACAACAAACATGAGAGTTACATTGCTTAATGATACATCTGCTGAAGATTTCTCGGAGCAATTGCTGACTATCGGTAATGGTCAAGTACCTGTCGATGAATTGAGCGGATTAATATCATTTCCAAATAATTTTTGTAATTTTGTCTCATCAAAAGACGAACTTATCAACAATGTATTTCCAAATATTATTTCTAACTACAAAAATAATGAATGGTTGAGTGAGCGAGCAATTTTAGCGGCTAAGAATAAAGATGTAGATGACCTGAACTACATAATTCAAAATAAGATCATTGGAACAATGCATTCATTCAAATCTATTGACTGCGTCACAAATGAAGATGAAGCCACCAACTATCCAATTGAATTTTTAAACTCTTTGGACGTGCCTGGCTTACCACCGCACAATTTACGCCTAAAGGTTGGCTCCGTAGTAATCATGCTTCGAAACATAAACCAACCAAAACTGTGCAACGGTACGCGTTTGGTGGTTAGTAAATTGATGAACAATGTAATTTACGCTACGATAATGATAGGAAAATTCAAAGGTGAGGAAGTTCTCATTCCGAGGATCCCGATGATCCCAACCGATATGCCGTTTGAATTTAAAAGACTTCAATTTCCGATACGTCTTGCATTTGCCATGACCATCAACAAATCACAAGGCCAATCCTTAAAAGTTTGTGGTTTAAATCTAGAACATTTATGTTTTTCACATGGTCAATTATACGTGGCATGTTCACGGGTCGGAAGACCATCTGCGTTGTTTGTTTTTGCGCCTGATAATAAAACAAAAAATGTCGTGTATCACAAGGTACTTAAGTGAAGAGCAACCTATGTAAAAATAAAATACAGAAATAATAATGAATGATTAATGTAGTTATTTAATTTTTTTTTATATTTTTTCCAAAAAAAAACACAATCTGCTTATTTATTGCCATTAAGGCGGAACAAAGTTCGCCGGGTCAGCTAGTATATATATAAAACAAAGTCACCCAACTTTGTTTTATATATATATATTGTTACAACACTTATAACTCGAAATCTACTGGACCAATTTTCTTGGTTTTTGATTCGTTGGATTTGTCTCCACCCCGAATAGCAGAACACATCTTAAAAACGAATCGAAGAATACATAATTATAAAACATAAATCATTTTTCCTAATATTTGTTGCTGTCAAACATTTGTTGTCCATCCTGTCAAATACTGTAAATAATGGTTGACATTTATGCAGTTCGCTGACATTTGTTTTGGTTGACACGTGTTAGTGAAAGTTGTTCATTTTAATTTCCATTTTCCCTTTTATAAAAAGTGCAATTAGCTTGATCTTTTAAAAATATCTTTACTAATAAGGTGCTTGGTTATTGTGAGTGTTTGTACCGTCATATACGTACGGAAAATTGTATTTTAACCTTTTATTAGGTTAGGTTTACAATGGATCCTGATCCCCCTTCTGATCTCCCCGATCCTGGAGGTCGCCCTAGTGAGTCACAGATCCCACCTCAAAAACGCCAACTAGAGGAACCAACCTCTAATACGGACACTGGAATAAAAAAAACTACTCGCGATCCATCTACTGCTACCCCATCCACACAAAACTTATATGTGCACCCATTACTACCAAGGTAAGGTCCAAAATCCTACCTTGATTCCGATAAAGGCCCTTTCATTGTTTATGTATCGAGGGAAATACCTGATCCTGCTTCTGGTACGTCTATCACAGCTATTAAATTTGGTCAATTCCTCCACAATAATAAGATCACTGACATAATTGATGGTGGAGTGAAAAATGTTCTTGCTTTCAAATATAGACTTGTTTCGATCTAGTAAGTGGTAGACTTAGATCCAAAATTCAGTTTAAAACACAAAACCATCGTTACGTTATAATTTTCCTTATCGCTAACTTTTCTAGACAGCTGAAAAATTTAGTTCATTCACCTTAGACAAAAAAATATATTATGATTTTTGCATCAGGGTAGGCAGAGAGAATGTATGCCCTCTATTTTCTGCTTTTTACAAATTCAAGATATAGCGAGTTCATTGGTGGAACTCAACGCCGCATCTTAAAACATTTTTTTTTTTTATAGCACTTTGTAACAAAAATCAATATAATATTTAAAAAAAATTGTTAGCAAAGGTGAACTTATCACTTATAGAGATTTCTTCCTGTCAACTTATGGGTATGAAAGAGAAGTAAAAGATTTACAGGTGTGGAAATGCGAAAATCTAAGCTGACACAAATATAAGCCAACATACATACACGATTTTAAAGATCTTTATCTTATTTATTTTATTAATATTTCTTATTTATTTTATTAATATTTCATTTAAATAAAAAGGAAATAATTACTATTATTTCCTTTTTATTTAAATGAAATATTTTTAGTTTTTTGCATTTTTTGCTGCTTAATATTTTTATTCCGCATACTATGCGTAGTAGTAGGGTAGAAATTCATAGTGTCAAGACACTCCTCTTTCGTTTCCAGTGAATTTAAGTGTTGAGTGGCGTAATTCACAGTTGCGATTTGTATTACCAGAGCGGAAAAATAAAAATAATCTAAACATGATTATTTCCCCCTGTGACGATGACACTTCAAATATTAATATTGATTACGCCTGTCGTGGCGCAGAGGCACAAGCGTGCGACTTACGCGAAAGGTTGTGGGTTCGATTCCCACTTCAGAAAATGTAAAATTTAGTATTTTCAATCCTTGGGTTGGGTAACAAGGCAAAGCGCGGCGTTGAGTTCCGCCACTCAATACGCAATGCCTCAATTCGGCGGAAAGTGGGGAACGGAATTGTTGAAAGAGAATGGAGTGTCTTAACACTAGGTTCTCTGGTTCTCTCTGCCTACCCCGCTACATGCGGGATACAGCGTGAAGTTAAAATTGATTAATAATTAACCAAATATTGATAAATTACTACATTTTTCTTCTATATTTTTAATTATAATTATTAATAGCTTTGGTATACGTTAGTATACGTTATTCAATACAAGTTACATGTACCTCAAAGTTAGCAAGTTACTTACTTTTAATTCAAGCATATTATTTTATTTGTATTTGTATAAATTATACCACAATATGTGACCTAAAATCGGATGAAGGAAATGCTTCTAATTAAAAATTGACGGTCGTCAACCATCATTACGGTTAGGCCAAGGCTTCAAAAATACAAGACGTAAATCGAGTAAGACATATTTAAAGCAGCCAGAACATAATGACTCATTACGCAATAATATTGATTATAGAATAAAACATGTTAAGTATTTAATTCTAATGCAAATAGGATAATCTTAAAGAGCGGAGTGTTTTGACACTAGGTTCTTAAGTTTCCTCTGCATACCCTGATATATGCGGGATACAGCGTGAAGCTAGAAAAAGGTCATCGTGGTACAGTGTGACACCATTTAGCTGTAAAGCCGATATGTGTGAGTTTGATACGTAATCACTGCCATATGTAATAGTGATTCCTGTGATTTATTATGAAAGAATATTCTTAAAGTAGTAGTAAGTTTATAGTGTAGATTTTGTATATCTGCCCTCTGCCACCGGAGACATTGAGAAACTCCACTTGCGTAGTGGAGTACGCAAGCGGAGAGTTGAGTCACTAAGCAAGCGGAGAGTTGAGTCACTATACAAGCGGAGAGTTGGTACACTAAGCAAGCGGAAAGTTGAGTCACTACGAGAGCAGAGGGTTGATGCACTGAGAAATCGGAGAGTTAAGTCACTACGCAAGCGGAGAGTTAAGTCACTAAGCAGGCGGAGAGCTGTGACACTAAGCACGTGGATAGTTGTGTAGCTAAGCAGGCGGAGAGTTGAGTCACTAAGCAAGCGGAGAGTTGGGACACTAAGCAGGTGGAGAGCTGTGACACTAAGAACGCGGTGAGTTGAGTCACTAAGTAGGCGGAGAGTTGAGTCACTAAGCAAGCGGAGAGAGCGGAGAGGAGTTAAGTCACTCCGTTCTCCGCTTTCTGAGAGGACAGAGAGTTATGAGTCTCCACATTCTGACATTGATATTGAAATTAAAAACAAAAATATAATGTTCCTTATCATATTATGTGTAATCATTTCACTTAAATAATTATAATTATATTGAAAATAAAAATGAAATTATAATATTTAATTATTATGTGTTCATACTTTATGGTACAATCAAAGATATCTAAAATCGATTATATGATTCTTATGAAATAAATGTATATCTCTTGTTCTCTTCATTTCTTTCAATAATTACATAATTTAGTAAAATTAAACAGAAATTTTGCACAACGGTGAATTTCGTCACTTAACACTTAAATACAGAAGGGAAAAGAAAATGGAGTGTCTTGACACTATGAATTTCTACCCTACTACTATGCATAGTATGCGGAAATGCTAAAAAAGGAAAAAACTAAAAATATTTCATTTAAATAAGAAAGAAATAATAGACTCAAGTACTTTCAAAAATAGCAAAACTTAGGAATAACATCGCAAAAGTTTCGACGATCTATAGAACTTTTAAATAGCAATTTAAAAAAGAATACCGAATTCAGTTTTATACGATGAATCGAAGCGAGGAAGTGATTTAAAAAGATTTAGGTCGCGATAAACGGAATGTTTTACATAGATAACCAGAATATACTCGTATATAGAGAGTTCATTAACGACATACAATTATACTTATTTATTTATAAATGAGAGAATAATAATAAGTAAAGCTTTTCATACTATTATAAAATGGGGAAAAAAGTCGATGACTAAATTATTCATGAAATAAATTAATATTTTTTCCAAACTCATATTTTGTTTACTGTTTTACCTTAAAAATGTGGATTTTAGTCGCGGTGTTGAGTTCCGCCAGTGAACTTGAATTTGTGCAAAGTAGAGAACGGAGTGTCTTGGCAGTTGATTATCTCTGCCTACTCTAATGCAAAAATAATATTTTTTTGACGCCTGTCGTGGCGCAGAGGCACAATCATGCGACTGTAAACGCGATAGGTTGTGGGTGTGATTCCCACTTCAGGAAATGTAAAACTTTAGTATTTTCATTTCCTGGATTTGGTAACAAGGCAAAGCGCGGCGTTGAGTTCCGCCACTCAGCAAGCAATGCCTCAATTCGGCGGAAAGTGGAGAACGGAATGCCTTAACACTAGGTTTTCGGGTTCCCTGCCTACCCTGCTATATGCGGGATACAGTTTGAAGTTAAAAAAAGTTGTCTAAGATAGGTGAATAAACTTATCAAAACATTACTCAATTTTCCACTTGTCTAGAAAAGTTACGGAAACGGAAAATTATAACGCAACAATGGTTCTCTGTTTTAAAGTGAGTTGTGAATCTAAGTCTAGTCTTAATAGATTTAAAAAAGTCTATATTTGAAATAGTTTTGAGACAGTTTTCTACATATATATATAAAATATTCAATTCGGCGGAAAGTGGGGAACGGATATGTCAAAAGAGAACGGAGTATCTTAACACTAGGTTCTCTCTGCTTACCCTGCATACATACGGATACAGCATACGGGATACAGCGTGAAGCTAAAAAATAATAATAAATATGTTGAACACACATTTATCATTTGCTATATTAATATAAATGTAAGTGCATTAGCAAGTAAGTATATGTTCTAAATTCCACAAAGTAAGAAGAACAACCCGCACAAAGGCACAAGTCTCAGAATTTCAGTGAGCCATTCACGTTTTTGCAGACCATACACCTATTGAAATAATCTGAATAGAGGCATGAAAGCCTTTGTTGACTAAACGAATGGACTTTCCGGCTAAGTGATATTACGGAAAATGCATTCTCTTTTAGAATTAAATTTAATCTTTCGTTCAATTATGGCGATTGCATACAACGTTTGCTGATAAAATATTAAGAAATAATATTTGTTTTTATTATACTTTAAAAATGTGTAAGTGACTCGATTAAAAAATTCTACTTTATATAATATAATAATACTTTATAAATTGTACTACAACTTAGTAGTTGGTAGGTATAAGAATTTCTTTTTTTGTGAGGAGACCTTTTTACGGGTACCCGCACGTTTGAAGAATTGAACGCGCCATGTTGGGCGGCAGATCCTAAGCCGGCAGATGAAAGGTCGGTCGACTACCTACTAAAGCCGTACGGGGCTTCTCTTCAACTACCGGGGCCACGGAAACTACCCTAATCTTCCAACATCGCCGCGGGAACCTGTAATGCACGTCGCGGTGGTGGGACACACCCGAAGGCCTGCTCCGAGAAGCGAATGGGTGCGACCTGCACGTGCCTAGTAGGGTCAGGAGACTAGACAATCATCTTCCCCTTCTTCCTCCATAAGTAAGTATATACCCGATCTAGTTGAACGTCAGTTAATTTTTGTAGTTATTAGGTAAGTTTTTGCCAGTACAATGTCAATAGACAAAAATTCAATATTATTTGAGTTAGTAGCGTATTTTCTTTACTTTTATACCCTATTGTAAATTTTAGACTTCATTATAAAAACTGTCAATAAACATTACCGGTATTTGAAAATATTTCAAACATAAAAATTTTGCTCGCTACGAATTTTACGTAAGCTAACCGTCAACATGCCACTCATCTTTAAAAGTGTACCAATAGATACATAACATTCTTAAAAATGTATTTATTTTGTATTTATTGAGTTTGTAAGTAGCATGTTGCAACAGAAATTGTAAAATACTTTTACAGTTTGTATTCAAATTGTACTCAATGGAAAACATAAAAAATATCGTTGTCGTTGTTGTGTACTTGGACCATATAAAACTGCTTTCTATCTACACGCGATGGTTATGAATTGTAATAAATTTAAAAATCTATAGACAAATAAGATAATGATTGTAATTAGTTTTTTTTTTCGTAAAAAATAAATCTTTACAGTTATTGGAAGACAAAGTGTGTAGCTAAGTAAAAGCCCCCAAACACTCCGTGTTGAGACATGAATTTGAGAATTCTGGTAGAAAATGAGGAACGGAGTGTCTTGACGCTCAGTTTTCTCTGCCTACTCTATTATGTGGAAAAAAGCGTGAAGGTACTTGTTATTTAAGTTTTTTTACTTGCCGCTTAAATAATACAACAAAACACAAAGTTAATAAATTTATCTAAAAGACCCTTACTTTACACCCTTTAAATACAAATTTACATATGACAAATTGAACGCTTTGAATGCATCAACATCATGAGATTGAAATGAAATGACATTGACGAAGTAAATTGTGCTGAACTAGCACGCCTAAAAGCCATAAAATAAGAAACAGAACAGAACAATAATATAATCTCTCATAGTGTAACTATCTCTTATCAATCCTCCTTCATGTGTTTTCTATATAACGTGACATTGGCGGAGTAATTTTCCCTCAACTGGCACGTTAGAATCGCCATAACCCAAAAACTGAACAAAAAAAATTACCACCGCAAAAATTTGTGTAGTACATGAATATTCAAACATTTTTAATTTCGTTTTAGCGGTACATACATTTTTTGTCGTTACTCTCATTTATATCAAGGAGTGTCAAGGTAACCTTATTTTTCATAAAAGTATCATTGGCACGCCTGAAAGCGCTCACCACTCTTACCCTTTGTAAGCTCTTGACCTTTTTCCTTTTTTAGATCAAATTCAAGACAGCATTTTAAGTAAATTCCACCTTGTTGTTAAAGATTTTTATTTTTATACTAGAAAACTCGAGTATCGCTGGAAAAATTGTAAAGATTTCCTCACTGCAACTGACTAAACAATATGAAAACTGAAATGTTACTAATTTTGCAGTAAGATTGTAGAACTTTGTTCCTTTAAAACTAAATCGGCATCATTACTTATAGGTTACAGCACATAGAGAAATAAATTAGCATTTAAATTTATTTATAATATATGTAAACATGTACTTAGGGTAAATATCACTATATCTATAATACAATATGTTTCACAAGTATATCATACTAATTCCCAGAATGTTTGTTCACATAGTAACCACACAGTTCGTTGACTTTCTGCTTTAACCCGTGAATCCTAATTTACTTCAAACTAGTCTAGGCAAAAGGCAAGTCTAGGCAAAAATAAACAAATCAATGAATTATTTCCGGCATGCAAATACTCAGATGTGCGCGCTTTGAATGATATTGCAAAATGGATCTATTTTTGGGTATACATCATAGAAGATTATGAACGATGTTATTTGAATTCGTTTTTGTGTTTAACTTACTGAGCATTTTCTGGTTTTGTAAGAAGCTATTAAAGGAATATTAAGTTTACTTTTTTATTAAACTTAAACATAGGCTTAAAAAATAGTAAAATTTAAATATTAGTAGTTTTTATTTTCTTTCTGTAAAACATATAATATAGATATATTTGTAATAACCGAATTTTATGGTTAAAACGTCAATTATGCCTGCTGTCATATCGGTTTCAAAATTGCATAAAGGTAAATACGTTCACTTTGTATATTTCATTTTGCTTATTTTAATAGACGCCTATAAGTGGTAAGCCAGAATATTTGTCTGCGGTAGTTGTGAATTCATTTCCCTCTTGAGGTAATGTTGATTTACAAACACCATACTGCTACAATAGTTTTTAATGATGAAACTTTTTCATGTGAATGATATGTAATAGTAGAAAAGATTAGACTATGAAGACAAAATAAAATATTTATATCTATTCGAAAGCAGATAGAATCCATCACATACTTAATAATTATTTCATTATTACTATGAACAGTTTTGAATCAAAATAAAAGATAAAAATTTTGCATAAATTGTCGTTAAGAAAAATATTCAATTCAATTAAAATAGTATATTTAATTATTTTATTTTTTTAACTTTACAGAACATACAGGCAATAATACTAGTATTTCAATATAATCAATAAGTTACCAGAACTACGTCTGAAGACATTGTTTGGTAATATAACTTGAAGTTCTTGAGAAAGTTTAAGGAGTTGTCTAGAACTGGCTCACTTTGTTATGGTATTTCTAACAAGAGAACTACTCTAAACTGTAAAACGTACCTAACGAAGAATATACATTTTAAAGTCGTAAGTTTAACGTTATTCACAGAAAGCTGAAATTTGGCTTGCGGAGGATTTCTCAAAATTCCAAGAAACGAAAAAAAAAATTTACTTTCCACAGTCGTAATTACAGAAGGCAGAGAACGACACACGACAACGAGAAACGATAAGGATCATATAACTCCGCAAACGAAGTTAAGTTAACGTAAATATTTTTCATTATTTTCAAGCCGATATTTAAAAAGAAAATCAATTTTCAGATAAGCTATAACATATGTATATATGGATGCAGCCCTTCATCTATCTCTAAGCATAATATAATGACGTTAGCCATATTAATAGCTTTTTTTAAGTATTGTAAATTTATTCACTTCAAGAAAATCGAAACTTCTATCAAAACTACACGATTACGAATTTCCTCAATATCCTAGCAATCTATCAACTAGGTTACCAAATTAAATTGCGACTTCAAAGTCTAGTAACCCCACATCTAATGAGAACAAAGAAAAGTTTGTAGTTGCATGTTGTAGAATAGAATACCCGCCATTGCTTGGCTTGGAATTGCCAGGTCAGGGGTCAAAGAACTCTCGCGTGATCGACTTGTTTTAGCGCCGACTGCATCGTCCCTGATGTGTGAAACCATTTGCAGTTATGGAAATATTGCAAATATTTACTGCTTTGTTTGGAAATACCCTATTTCATAGTTTGATGGAAAAAATTGTAACCGGAACGGAATGTATTTTCAATAAAGTTTTCTATTTACACAAAAGCCATTTCACAAACATGAATTTTGTTTTGGTTTCCCGTTGTTTGTGTTCTTTCGTTTCTATATGTTGTCGTTTTTAAACTACATTTCAATAAACTATATGTGTGTTTATCAAAAATAAGCGTAAAAATGAATAAACGATTTTTCTGCACGCCTGTCGTGACGCAAACACAAACGTGCAACTGTCAAACGCAGTTTGTGAGTTCGATTTCCACCCCAGGAAATGTAAAAGTATAGTATTTTCATTTCCTGGGATTGATAACAAGGCAAAGCGCGGCGTTGAGTTCCTCTAGCCTCCTACTCAGCACGCAATTCAGCGGAAAGTTGGGAACGGAGTATCTTAACACTAGGTTCTCAGGTTCCCTCTGCCTACCCTGTTATATGCGGGATACAAAAAAATATATATATACACAATTTTTTTTTATATTCATGTATAGCAACTGTAAGAAATATTATTAGCAATTTTGTTTTTAAAAGTTTAAAATATCATAAATTGTATGGTATTAAGCGTTAAAGGTATATGTTTTTCATAATAACATATCCGTTATTACATTTTCGTACATCAAGGAAGGTTTACACTAACTTAAAGGAGAATTTATAGAAAAAGGATATCCGCTGATATAGTCTACTGTAAACTAATTTAGTGTATCTAGGATGTAGGACTATTTGTCATAGTAGTTATTTTACTCTTATATTTATATGAATTCATGTTATAATTCCCTTTTTATTGATAATGCATATTGTCTATTAATATCTAGTAGCAGACCCGTTGACGCGTAAAATACGCTATTATGTATAGGTATCAGACACGTGGTAGCTTATATAATAATTATTTCATTAATCTATTAACCATAATAAATATTAAAATTTCAGTGTAATTTAGAAAACGATAAAGAAATCTATACAAATAAAATACATCAAGATTTAGATAATAAAATTGATAATAAAGAATCAATAAAAATTGCAGAAGTGGTGATCTTTATGTCATTGGAAGAATATGGATAGATAATTTAAAAAAAGTATTAATTGGTTACAAACTTAATTTATTTCCCATAGTAAATGCTGCAGCCTCTTTAAAAGTACTTGCAGTACTTGCGTACAGTGCAATACGTACTGCACTGACGTCAGGTGGCAACCGGCCGTAAAATTAAGACCCAAAATATTTTCTCCTTACATGAAAGTACAAGACTATGAAACCGGGTAAAATACTAGGGTATATCCCTCATGCGACGCGAATCCCAATTGCCTGAACCGACAACCCAAGATCGCACTTCTTGGCGCAGAAAAGTACGGAGACCAGACCCCAAATAATGGGATAAGGGCTAGAAGAAGAATCTATTAACCATCCTAAAAAATGTCGAGTATACACTCTTTATTTAATTCAAGTTTATATGTGCCAAATTTCGTGCAGTCCGCATAATTTTTATAAAAATATTCTCATTTTTCCCAAAAAAACAACTAATTGAAAAATTTTTCAACATATATTTTTAAATATGAGACATCTCCAAAGTAAGAATCGATCTCACAACACCATCCAACACTGGGCCAGCATTTTCATTTCTTTACTTACAAATTAAAGTTTTAATTTTCTCATAAACAAATTAATTTATAAAATAATCTTAACGGTTGATAGCTGATCGGTTAATAATGTAAGTTGATTAATCAAAGCGATATGCATTCGTCATTCCACTCCAAAGCTTTGTTAAATTATCTGTGCTGGCCAGTATATTTATTTATATAAGTTTTTTTAGCTTCACGCTGTATCCCGCACATAGAAGAACCAGAGAACCTAGTGTTAAGACACATCGTTCTCTTTTAACATTTCCGTTCTCCGCTTTTCACCGAATTGAAGCACTGCGTACTGAGTGGCGGAACTCAACGCCGCGCTTCGCTTTGTTACCATAGCTAGGAAATAAAAATACTAAATGTTATTTTATATTTTCGCTTCCTGAAGTGGAAATCGAACCTACAACCTGTCGCGTTTATAGTCACACGCTTATCCTTCTGCGTCATGACAGGCCTCATGTCATGACAGATAAGTATATTATACATGTTGACAATAATTAACAGTAGTGTTTCCTTATTAAATATGCATTATTTAGACACAAAGTTATGTATGTATATACTGTAGGCGTAATTAAAGTTAAGTCTACTTTGCATATTTTATTAATATTCAATTGTTTCTTTTGTAAAAAAACAAGTAATGTCTTCAAACTGCTGAGATTTCCATTTTCTCTGTATTCCAACTTCTATAGTGACTAGCAGTGGGCGAGGGGTGAAAATTTTAGCTAGGCAAGTCGATAAATTAAGGGAAGCCGATGTATATTTAGGTAAGCCGGTATATATATTTAGGAAAGCCGGTAAGTTTTAGGGAACCCGATATATTTAGGGAAAGTGGTATAGGATGTCAAGGTATTTAGCAATTTCACTACCGAATTTTGGCGATTACCCTTTTTTTTAGGTCTATAAGATGTCAGAGCTTGTTTTTTTGCACTTTTATGCCCAATATTTTCCTGGCGACCTTCTTATTTGACTTTGTTTTTCTGACCTCCATATTTTACTGGTTCATATTTTACTTTTTTTTTAGGTCTCATACTTGTACTTTGAAAAATTAGGCAAGCCGCTGAGAATCGAGTTGTATGGACGCGTAGCTACTGGTGACTATAATGAAATTTGTCAATAATATTTGGAAAGAAACATCCACATCGTTATAATCATATAAATAATTTGAATTGCACATTTTCCATGAATTAATGTCAATTGAAATGAAAATCTTGAGTTTAACAACTCTATATTTATATAGATATCTCTTATCTAACAATATCAATTAAAAGTTTTTAGTTCATAACAAATAGCGTGCACATTGAACGGAGCATACTTTCAGACTCAACTGAGCCACGTGTTTCCCTTTATACTGACCATTTAGATATATATATATTTTAATTAATATAATTTAAATTGACATTAAACTCATAAAAAAATAAATCCCTTCAAAAAATCACATCACAATTCTGATTTCTTATAAAAATATTTACTTATACACATGTCGTACTTTCAGACTTATTTGTGCTGTATAATAATTTCGACTCACCTTTAACGTCTTAAAAGCGTTTGCATGTAAAGTGCTACTTAACTAATTGTTTTGTTTCTCTATTATGTTCTTGTCATATTTTATAAAGTTTTCAACATCTATTTAAGTATATTTTTGATATTCGTAGTCATAACACTATTTTTATAAGTTAAATTTTTATTTCACAGTCTAATAGCAAGTTGTGTTTACCAATTTGATGTTAGATACTTGTCATTATATTATGACTAAATTACACAAAATCTATATTTTTTTTCTCTTTCTTTTTTTTAACTTCACGCTGTAACCCGCATATAGCAGGGTAGGCAGAGAGAACCTAGTGTTAAGACACTGCGTTCCCCATTTTCCGCCGAATTAAGGCATTGCGTGCTTAGTAGTGGAACTCAACGCCCCGCTTTGCCTTGTTACCAAACCCAGGAAATGAAAAATTCCATTTCCTGCAGTGAGAATCGAACCCACAACCTGCCGTGCTTACAGTCGCACGCTTGTGCCTCTGCGCCACGACAGGCGTTATATAAGTTTTATATAGTTATATCAATTTTAGTCAATGTTATTCTGATGTATAAGCCATATTATTGTTAAGACTCATCTTGATTTCTTCATTAGCTTAATGAAATAATGACAAATATTCATCCATTGCTCCATCTTTTCTAGTATTAGGAGTAACAAGCTTATAGGGCATTTTTTTATTTACAATAACAGTCTATTAAGTCACCAACATTGGGCTTACGATAAGCACGCTGAAAGCCCAATTCTACAGGCTGATTGTGGAGACCGCGCTTAGGCACGCGTAGTGTAGAACGCCCTGCAGCACGATGGACAGACGATTCAAAGAAGGTAGCTGGCAGCGGATAGATGCAAGTTGCCTAGGACCAGACTGGTTCACGCTCTTTGAGGGAGGCCTATATTCAGCAGTGGACGGATACAGGCTGAAAAAAAAGTTAAAATAAAATAAATCTACCCACTCCTCTTAATCCACTGGTTGTCAATATATAACTTAATGAAAATATATCATATGTTACACGTCCTAAAAATGGGCACACCACAAGTTCTTCAAAGTTGAAATCAGCATAATATTGGAAGAAGTCACCCAATAACTCTAAGATCAAAGAACTATTGGCGCATTTGAGTGCATGAAGCCAGTATTCCAGGCGTCCACTAAGAACTCATCAGCCGGATTCTGCTGGAGCCAGGATAATGTTCTAACAGATTTTTTCCTAATAACAAAATAATACTTAGTAATTATCTAACAGAAAACAAACAAATAATTTCTACAACTTAATTAGCAGTACAACAAAACATAATATGATGTTACGTAACAAAGTGGAGCCAGTAAATTAACTACACTAGTGTACGGAACAAATGTGCACATGCTTTTATTAAATGAAAAGAGACAAAGGACCTCTAGGGTTTCTACTTAGTCTGTGTCTCACGTTAGAAATAGAATTTTCCGACTTTATTAACACAAGATTACTTTGTTTTTAATTAAAAAGTAGTTTAATAAGGTTGTTAGTGGTTAAGTATTGTTTGTTTTTTGCAACTGCTTAATTGCACACGAAGTTTTTCGGTTAAAGTGCTCCTGGGGAAATAAATATATGTATCTTTAATATTATTCAATTTGTTTTTTCGAGGCCTGTCATGCCGTAGAGGCATGCGGCTGTAATCGTGACATGTTATGGGTTCAATTCCTACTTCAGGAAATGAAATTAAAAGATATTTATAACAATATTTTATATTTAGTACTTTTATTTCCTCGCTCTGGTAACAAGACAAACACATTGCCTCAATTGTAGCACGCATTGCCTTAATTCAGCGGAGAGTAGAGAACAGAAATCTTAAAAGAACGGAGTGCCTTAACATTAAGATCTCTGGCTATCTTTGTCTACCCTGCTATGTGTGGGATACAGCGTGAAGCAAAAAAATATAGTTAGGTAAAATATAATATCCTTTACCATTTAGTAAAAAATATTTTAGTTTTAGCAAAGAATGATGAATAAAGTAATAAGTGAAAATATTTTTCTATGTTCTTTCTAATTATACCACACGATGATGACATAAAAATAAAATTCTTTATTATAAATTATATATGGTTACTATAGTGTTTCAAAAAGGAGGAGGTTTGCAATTCGACTGTATCATTATTGTGTTATCGCATAACATTGAACCGAGTGAACCAATGTTGATGACTTTTTTATACGATAGATAGTTCCTTTTGTGTGGTCCTATTTAAATTTAGTTAAGATCGGACAAGTAATTTTTGAGTTATTCGCAAAAATGTTATTTATTTGAAGTTAGGTTCCTTTTTTTGTTAAAATCTTAATTTAAATAGAAATTTAACATCCACATCGCTAACAATGATATTAACTTGAATTCTATTGAATATAATTATCAACACTCATACAAATAAAAGATACTTTTCAAATAAATCACTTAAACTAATAAACATTGTTATCTCTCTAACAAAACAGTTTTCAATAAATGCTTAATTGAAATTTCCTCTAATAAATGATAACTGTTACATAAACATTGATATTTGAGGTTGAACTTTCCTTTGCAAATGAATTTTGTTGTACTCAGTGATTCAGTTCAAATTTTGTAAACACGTTATTGTGCTTACACAAGGTTGGTTAAGACTACTACTTACTTGTAAATTCGAGAGCATGTCTCTAGAGATGATAGAATAATTGTTTTAGGAGTGAATGATTGAATAAAAAGAAATACTGAGAATATAGATATATAAAAATTAGATAAATAGATAGAAATTTATTATCACACACAAAGATACAGAAGAATCAATGCAATTTTTTTGTAATAAGGAACAACGCGACATTCAGTTCCGACACGCACCGAGCAATGTCTCAATTCGGGGGACAATGGGAAATTGAAATTTTAAGAGAACAGAGTGTAACACTAGGTTCTCTGGTTCACTCTGCCTACCCTGCTATGTGCGGGATACAATGTAAAGCTAGAAAAAAAAAACAATATATCCATGAAAAAAACAATATATACGTGTTACTATGACAACAAATATTTTATACGTCAATATCAGTATGTATAAAATTGCATACACAAACAGCATAGTACTGGTAAAATTTAAACGTAGCTATTCAAGGTAGCACGCCTTGCGGTATTCGACGACTGCGAATGCAATTATTTGTAGTGTCGTGTGACAAAGCTCGACAGGTACTACGGTTAGTTTGCGAATCGAATTGGAACCACAGAGTGCATCCAATCATGGATTTAATTTACTTGCTATTACATTTTAATTAAAATTATTATATTATAGAAATCGTTAATATAATTACAGTTATAATTATATTTGTTTATTTATATTTGCTTTGATATGGGATGAAAATAATCAACATCGATTACGTTACTGTTTGTATGAACATTTGCAATACAAAGTTATTTAATAGTCAAAATATTATAAACATAAAGAAAATTTTAATTTCCGTGTATATTTAAATTACATAAATAGACAGATAGATAAAATTCCATAAAAAGAACACAATCATAACTAAATGTAGCATGCATAAGACCTTGTCACTATTAGTGATCTCTAACCACAGCAGTGGCGAGGAGTGAAAATTTTAGTTAGACGAGCCGGTAAACTAAGGGAAGCCAATTTATATTTAGGGAAGCCGGTATACATATTTAGGGAAGCTAATGTATATTTAGGGAAGCCGGTTTATATATTTAGGGAAGCCGGTAATTTTAAGGGAAGCTGATATATTTTGGGAAAGTGGTATAGGATGTCAAGGTATTTAGTTATTTCATTTTCGAATTTTGGCGATGGCCTTTTTTTTAGATCTAAAAGATGTCAGAGCTTGTATGTTTGCACTTTTATGCCGAATATTTTCCTAGGAACCTTTTTTTTTTGCTCTCACACCTTATTTGATTTTGTTTTTGGAGCTCCACATTTTATTGGCGAGCTTTAGGTCTCATATTTGT
Organism: Philaethria dido; assembly: GCA_033558755.1. NCBI lineage: Eukaryota > Metazoa > Arthropoda > Insecta > Lepidoptera > Nymphalidae > Philaethria > Philaethria dido. Next base: position 26,326 of record JAKGSA010001692.1, on the reverse strand, counting down.
ACTTTGAATAGTTAGGCAAGCTGGTGGGAATCGAGTTGTATGGACGCCTCCCCACTGAACCACAGGTAACCTAAGTCATAAACATTTAAGTGCAGAGAATACAAATAAATGAAAAAATATATACTACACAAATTTAAGCTCATGCTATATTACTATAAGGTACTCGAATCAATTAAATTGATAGTTTATATGTTACTTATTTAACATATTAAATTTATTCACTGAGTGATTGACAGACTACGTATATTCAAAGCTAGTGCGTTTTAGAAATGTAGGGTAGCATGAAGACTAGATCTCGAAAGTCCTATGGGAGTAGGAAGAAACGGCATTTCACGTTTTACAGTTTAAGCAATATATAGATAACATGATATTCTTGTAATATTTAAAATAATAATTAGGATTTTAATCAAAAAATTAAACCGACTTCATATAAACTACACTAAAAAGTACAATTATTACGAATAACACAGAAACTACTCGTCAGATACTAACTAAATTTAAATGGGATACACTAGCTATCATATAATAAAATAAACTTATTATAAATGTATTATAATATGGAAGTATCTATATATAAATACGTGAAGCAAAAACTTTGGATCCCTTTTTTACGACAAATACGCGGTCGGAGGAGCATGAAACCTGGCACACTTATAGTTTTTATATAGAAGGACTGCAGAAAGCTAATATTTTTTTTTAAATAATGCGTAAAAAGTATATTTAATTAATAAAATAAATGTTACACACACTACTATGGTTTGACATCCATGTTTATATAAAGTGACATATAAATACGTTGCTAGTACGCGTTATTAACGCGTCAACGGGGACACTAGTAAGTATTAATATTTAAATTAAATATAATTTTATTAACACTAGACAATACTTGTAACAACAAACGAACATATAATTACTTTACGACGGCTCTCGACGTCCCTATTAGTAAAATCTTGAATGCTGAGTTCACAAAATGTAATAAAACCCTTCATTATTCTGAAATATCTTTGTTATTAAATTTAACTGATATCAATTTTAATGAGAAAACGCTTCTCGTTTTTAATATATATTTATTATAACTATGTTTTTGTGTTATTTAATCGTAGTAGGAAATGAAACCGCGCCTTTTTTTTATGAATAACGGATGGCAAACAAGCAGAAGGAGCATCTGATGGTAAGTGGTTACCTTCATTCATGGACATCTACAACACCAGAAATGTTGTAGATGCGTTGCCGACCTATAGGATGATGTAGTAGTCCGCTATCGGAACCACCATATTTTAGGGAAAGGATGGGTGGGATAGAGTAAAACCTGGCTTACATGTCATCGAACCGGAACACATAAGATATTTAGCGGTTCGTCTTTGACATGATAGTGGTCGCGAGCCAGTCGAACGATGAACCTCCTACCACCAAACTACTGGGATACCCGCCTCTCAGGACGCTACACAGCGGCGGAGAATTGTATTCTAACCCCGTCTCCTCACAGGGGCAGATCTCCAAGAATACGTACAAAAACTCTATTTAATTTATCTATACTTTAAAGACGCGTCATTTTGGAATACTCTTAAGATTACTTTTACTCTTACTTAGCCTCTGTCGAAATATTACTTTAATATACAAATAGATAAAAAAATAAAATAATTTTGATATTTTTATCCGACCTCAAAAAAAGGAGGAGATTTTCAGTTCAACTGTTTCTTTTTTGGTTACTCTATAAGTATTTATATGCATTATATATATTACTGGATGAATCAATTTCGATGATTCTCTTTTATATGATAGCTTGCTTCTGATGTATAAATTATATAATAAATTTAGTTTAAATCTGACTAGTAATTTGATTACTTTTAAAGGAATAAAATTATTCAGGTTTTAACTTTTGTTAAAGCCTGAATTATTTTATTCCTTTGAATACAAATGGAAACACGTGTCAACTTCCTACATAAAAAAAGTCCTGAATAAAAAATATGATGACCTTGCCTTTTGTTATAGAAGTCATGTGCCAGTCATAAAGGTGGAGGAAATAAAAGAAACTGAGTTAACTCAAAGCAAAACAAAAGATGATAAAATGGTTTGAATATTTCATTCACAATCTGAAAAATTATGTACTTTATTCATTTAGACATATAAAAGATGACCCTGACTTAGAGAAAGACAGCATAGAATGGAATACTGTACAGAGATTTTTATTTTTAATAGATTCCGGTCTACTGACGAGTAAAGTACGTATCACCTTAGCAACGTGTATATCAATTTATACAAAAATATAATAAGTCAAACATACTGTAATGAAAATAAATTATTAATACTTTTTTTTTTAGCTTCACGCTGTATCCCGCATATAGCAAGGTAGGCAGAGGGAATTTGAGAACCTGATGTTGAGACTCTCCTTTCCGCCGAGTTGAGGCATTGCGTGTTGAATGGTGGAACTCAACGCCGCGCTTTGCCTAGATACCAAACCCAGGAAATGACTACTTAAGTAAGTAAATAACGTATGACTTTAAACGCGATTAGTTGTAGGTTCGATTCCCACACGAGGGAATGATATTTAAATTATTTCCACTCTGTCAAGACAAAGCGCAACGGTGAGTTTCGTCACCTAACACGCAATGTCTCGGAATTTGCACGGAAAACTATCAACGAAGATACTTCATCTTGACTCTGGGTTCTTTCTGACTATCATACTTTGAAAGTTAAAGCGTGAAGCTGGTTTTTTAGTTCTCTGCCTGCCCTGCCTTATAGAAGCTATCTATGTAGTGTATAGCAGTGGCGAGGGGTGAAAATTTTAATTAGGCAAGCCGGTAAATTTAGAGAAGCGGATGTATATTTAGGGAACTCGGTAAATATATTTAGGGAAGCCGGTAATTTTTAGAGAAGCCGGTATATTTAGGGAAGCCGGTATATGCTATACCGGTAAAGGTATTTTTAAGTAATTTCACAACACAACACCTTTTTTTCTTATTATTATATTCCCAATATTTTCTTCTTGCGACCTTCTTTTTTTGAACTGTGTTGTATGGACGTTTCGCCGCTGGTATACAGTCATATAGGTCAGGTTCTAAATAACATAGAAAAAATGTAAAATCTAATGAGCAAAAAATACGAAAGAAATATTAAGTAGATATTTATTCTTCTCATCTATATAACTAAGACTCTATAACTTACTTGTATACAAAATAACGATTCAAATAAAAATAAAAAAGTGAGAACGTAGTGTCTTAACACTAAATTCATATTGACTGTACTGCTTTGCGAGAAAAAGCTTGAAGCTATATTATGTTACATTTAAAGAACATACATTTTTATTTCATGTTCGATGAATGTATAGCGGATAGATGACAATAAAAAAACCGTTTCAACAGTAGTTTTTACATTGCATTGTATAATAAAATTTTAGTGCAGACGTCGCGACTTCAATTCATTTATTGTTTGTACTGGCTTTGAATATTTTATAAGTAATTTCTTTTTTTAAATTGTTATAAAATTACTCAAAATCAACGATATCAATAATTTAAAAGTGTGGATATTATTTAATTTAATATATATTCTTTAAATATATTTAAATACGTCACTATTCTTATTTGCTTATAAATATATTAAGACATTTTTTAATTCGCAAGTGACACAATTTGGAAAGATGTTCATAATTATATCGACTATCGTGTCGACGATCGTGTCCCCGTTGACGCGTTAACAACGCGTTACTTAGTAACGTATATGTCACTATATATAAACATGCATGTCAAACCATGGTAGTGTGTGTAACGTTTATTTTATTAATTTAATACATAATTTATGCATTATTTTAAAAAGATATTATCATTCTACACTCCTTCGCTATATAAACTATAAGTGTGCCAAGTTTCATGCACCTTCATTGGCAGTATTTTTGTAAAAAGGGATACAAAGTTTTTGCTTCACGTATATAGATAACACGCAACTAACATAATGGAACATAAATTGTTATCATGCCATAATGTTACCCATTCCCGACGTGAATGAGTTATCAAGTCGTCTTGCATATACATTTTTGTTAATATGAATAGACGTTAGGAGTATTTTATTTATAGGGAAAATAAAAGATCATTTACAAAAATTTCAAGCAGGTAAAGAAGAATTGAATTAACATAAAAAATTAAATATTATATTTAGGTTTCTTAAATAGTGTGACATCATTTTTATAAATAACTCATATTTTGAGTTGAGTTCCGCCAATTGTTGATTGGCGGAACTCAATGCCTCAATTCAGCGGAGAGTGGGGAGCAGAATTGTTGTAAGAGAACGGAGTGTCTTACATGTCACTGGGTTCTCAGGTTCTCTCTGCCTACCCTGCCATATGCGGGATACATCGTGAAGTTAAAAAAAAACTCATATTTTTAACATATTAAAATAACTATACTAAATAATTATACTACTAAATTTCAACAATTCATATAATATAAAACATACATACAATTTTAAACACAAGACGAACTTAGCATAAACATGTTAACAAATGAGTAAAGGAAATTTTGCAGCAAATAGTATAAGATGGGATTACATTATGTGCTCCGTAGAGTGTTGAGCACATCGGCTTAAAGTAAATCCTCCTAACAGAGTATGTACGTACATATTTCCCATATGAATATAGATAGTGCTAGGTATTATTTTAAGATGTAGTAGTACTATGCATTTATGAAGAACTAGCTATATCCCATAGTGGTGGAATGGGATAGCGTTTAACTGTAAATGCGATTGGTTGTGGGTTCGATTCCCAATATACGAATGATTACGTTATTTCCTATTAAGATTTTCTGGGTTTGATAACAAGGCAAAGCACGGCGTTGAGTTCCACCACTCAGCACGCAATGCCTCAATTCGTCGGAAAGTGGGGAACGGAGTGTCTTAACACCAGGTTTTCTCTAGTCTCTATGCCTACCTTGCTATATGCCGGATACAGCGTGAAGCAAAAAAAATACGTTAAAATTCTTTGCGTTTCTCCGCTCTGGTAAAACAAAGCGCGGCGTTGAGCTCCGCCACTTAATACGCAATGTCTCTTATTCGTTTTCTAGGCAGTAAACTTACTCCATACACTGAAAGAAAAAAACATGAAGCTGTATAAAAAAAATAAAAATATTGTTCCTTATACACGAATTGAAAACTTATACATCACAAGGTTAGCTACCATTTGATGTATATTCGTAAATTATGGTTTAATACACCTGTTGAACATAGAAAGGGCTTTTTCTGGAGTATCTTACATTTTCTATGGAAATACAAACGAAATAACATTTTTTTAATAATATACTCGAAAGCTGAAAGCTCAGCTTTCCGCTGCTAAAGTTTATACATATTTGTACCATATATATTACAAACACATAAACAGAGATAATTTATTTTTTATTATACACATCGTTTTTGAAGACTTTTGAAGCCAAAAAAAGTTTAATGAAATTGTATCAAGTAATCAAGTAATTGTATAATTCCTGGTAGTATTATTTTTGGTCCAGTTTTCTCATTTTTAACTAAATTTGTATCTCTTGTATGAATATCTTAGTGAATAAAAATAGGGTGCGTAAGTATTAATCGTGCATATTCTAATTTTCTCCTAAAATATTTCGTTTTATTTCATGGACGGCGGATTTCAAAGTGGCATTTCTCCTTACTGAAACATGAACTCATTATATTTTAATAGAACGTTTTCATATAATTCGCATTAAGGTTTATCTCTTATAGTACAATTCCTACCTACTGCATTTCACACTATAATGCGATTAAATCAATACCTTAATCAACATATATTCGTATGTATGTATGTACGTATGTACTATATGCTACAACACTTAGGATATATATCATGCTTACCTATAATAATATATCGTTTTACAATATCGCCTCCGGCCAATAATCTCGGAGCTAAGTCAAACAGGATTGATGCCAATCTCTATACCGTATTACGGATCAAGCGTCAAATTGACCCTCGTCAATACTTCATCGTTTCTCTGCTGTAATTGGTATTTTTTTACATATAATTATAAGCAGATAATTATTTGATTAATAAAACCCATAGGAATGACGAAAACATCCTTATTATAAAACCTCTCAAATCGTAAATTCAACTCACAATCATTGCGTTTAACAATGCTTGTGTTAACTACGCCATAGTTTTGTCTTAATAAAAATGTTTTATATAATAATATTTTTTAACCAAATGTATTACATCAATTTTGAAATGTAATATATTATATATAGTCTCTATCTAGAGTCTTCTTCTCCTTGGCTATCCCGGCTAGCCAGGGTCTGCCTGCCTACTCAACCTACTCTACTTTGCACGATCTTCTACATCACGGGTGGTTAGTCCATTGGCTCTCATATCCTGCTTCACGACATCCAGCCATCGCTTCCTTGGGCGTCCGGGGGGTCTAACTCCATGGACAGATATATCAAGGCATATTCTTCCGACATAGTGTTCGGGACGGCGCGCAAAGTCCCTATCTAGAGTGCTTAGTCATAATAATTTAATTTAGCGCAAATGGATATAAAGTAAAGACAATATCAATGTTTTTCTTCTCGCATTTTTGGGAAAATTTTTATAAAGAATTTTTCCAATAATTAGATTCTTATTAGAAATTAGACTTACTAATAATGAACGTTGCGTATGTGCAATCCTAACATCATCATTATGATATTTTAGTCTTTCATTTATTTATGATATTACCAACGTATACCATCTTTTAAAAGAATACATGGTTTATTTCTTCCCCTGTATAGAAATATACTCGTAAATCAGATAAGTTTTAAAGGAAATATTTCAGTTCAATTCTTGCGTGGCAAATGTGCTATCGTCGACTACTGAACGTCCTGTTACGTGATAAAATGCTGTTTCCGAAGTTTCGTATTTGTACGGAGCTCTTTAGTGATAGACTGAATTTTTTATTAGTATTAGAAATAAGTTTGAAGCTTTTGAAACTGCCTTGTACTTGCTTATTAGGGTCTGTTATTATTATAAATATAAATTAACTTGGTCACGAAGTAGTTTCTGTAAAAAGATACAGTTTATAATAAAAAAATAGATATTATAAAATTGTAATTTCTCGTCTCTACATCATTATACGAGTCTAGTACGAGTACGTTATAAGCTATCTTTCAAATTAATGCATTTATGTGCTAGAGAACTTCACACGCTGAGACAGTGAAAAATATTATAAAATATTTTCAATATTATCACACTTTCCAACTATTAAATGGAGCATATCTTTTCGTATGTATTATATTTTGTCTTTATAAGTAGTACACACTTACTTTACTTCAGTGATTGTGATATTTACACCCACACCTATCGCTTGTCGCAAATAATGTTACCTACTTACGATTTTAAAAAAAAGTAATTTTATGCATAGAACAATAAAATATAATAATATATACCCCTATAACATATCTTCCTGATGATACTATAATATGATACACCACGATCGTCGATCTTTGGGTGATAGGATTCTTCCAGTTTCATTTTCTTGTAATTTTATCAAGATATTAAAAATATATACTTACTTATAATATAAGTGAAGAGACTAAGTTAAACTTTATTTAATTGAGAATGTCACATTTTTATTTTTTATATACATACAACACAAGGGTTCTAATATCTTTTTTATTATTTAAAACTGATTATTTTTTTGAATGAGAATAGCGTTTTCGTCTTATATCATTAATGAGTAAGCTTGTTAAATCTTGAAATATGTTAATATATAATATACGCATTGAAATTTATCCAATAGTTAGTTGTTTGATGCAAACAATTTTGAAACTTTAAACAATGTACGAAGTTATGTTAGCATCGATAAGGAAACTTCCTTGGAGCTCGGTGTATCGATTTGTCAGGAGTCATGTTTCTTAGAAACACTAAATAGTATATAGCAATAAATATCTATTTATGTAACCTACATATATGAACTTCTTTTTGTAAATGCGAAGGACACGTGACGAAACGAAAGAATATTTGGGCAAAAAGTACGAGTTTTAAAGCAATTGTCATAATGTAATACATATATTGCCTACTTCAGAGGCCATCGTAAAAGCTGGGAAAGTGTTACACTTCTACGTTTTCTGGATTTTCCAACGCAATGTAAAAATATTTTTAAAAACTTAGCCAAAAGATTTGATTTCAAGTGTACACTATATGACATTATGTTATTTTTTTTTAGCTTCACGCTGTATCCCGCATATAGCAGGGTAGGCAGAGGGAACCTGAGAACCTAGTATTAAGACACTCCGTTCTACAATTTCCGCCGAACTGATTGTTACTTTAAATGTAGGTAAAAAACCATAAAATAATAGGCAGAACAAAAAAAAATAAAATAGGAATTTAGGCTCGTGAGGGATTTGAACCCCCGACCGCCACTATTAACAATTTAAATGGGTGCTCTCACCGCTGAGCTAACGAGCCATATGGAATAAATACGAATTTCGATAGATACTGCACAATATGACATCATCTACTGATTTTGAATTTCATGACTAATTCAAATGGATTTCTTCAAATACATTTGATATTGTATATTTGTTTCATTTCATACATAGTTGCTGTGAACTGTCATAATAATGCTTAGTGTTAAATGGTTGTTACTTTTACTAGTGTCCCCATTGACGCGTTAACAACGCGTTGCCTAGTAACGTATATGTCAACGTATGTATATGTGGGTGTTTAATATTTTTTAAGCATTATTTTAAAGAGATATTATCATTCTGCACTCCTTCGTTATATAAACTATAAGTGTGCCAACTTTCATGCTCCTCTGTCCGTGTAATTTTCGTAAAAATGGGTACACAGTTTTTGCTTCACGTATTAATATATATCTATATATATTAATATGTGATAGTGTAAAACGAAAAAATTGTCATATGTATGCAAGTTATTGTTAAGCCAACGGAAAAGCAAGACTTTCCCAACACAAGAGTCTTTGATTGGGAAGTCTCGGCTGCTCAACGTGTAAAAATATTTTATGAATCAGTTTCTTTTTATTTTATTTCATTTATTTAAAACCGTTGCTAGATATTCTTTAGTTAGAGTTATAGTTATAGTTATAGATGCAAAATATTAATTGGATATCGTCGAAATATTTTTTCTAGTTAGTTTAGAAGGAAGTATAGTACATACCTATACTCGTACACATACAACACAATAAAATAACGAATTATTAAGACTTACACATCTAATGATTTTTCGATAAACATTTATTATATAAAAATGATATAAAAATAAAATTTCCACTATAGAACCTACCATGTAAATGAATTACCATGGACACCATATCGGAATGTAAATTCATGAAAGGGCCCACGAAAAAGAGGTTACGCATATAACACCTTAACCTGACCTAGTTTGTTTATTGGATCGATTTTTTAGTTACCAACGATGAACAATGCCTTGACAGCAACTGAAATATTTATAAAGGAGCGTCTATGAACAGCTGAAAATTGTTTATCAGATATGCACTTTGCAGAAAATATTATTTTATAATATTTGGGCAATTTATTAATTAATATTATAATTTCGCCTGTCGTGGCGCAGAGGCACAAGCGTGCGACTGTAAACGCGACAGGTTGTGGGTTCGATTCCTACTCCAGGAAATGTAAAATTTAGTATTTTCATTTCTTGGGTTTGGTACCTAACAAGGCAAAGCGCAGCGTTAAGTTCCACCACTCAACACGCAATGCCTCAATTTGGCGGATAGTGCGGAACGGAAATGTTGAAAGAGAATGGAGTGTCTGAACACTAGGTTCTCTGGTTCCCTCTGCCTATCTCGCTATATGCGGGATACAGCGTGAAGATAAAAAAAATGTTATAATTTATTGAGGCCATTTAAGTTTAGTTGGAATTTTTTTTTATAGATGTTATGGTGTCTTGATTTATGAAACCAGATCGAATTAAAATTTATTTGTCAATAATTAATAACCAATTTAAAAACTTCTGTTTCTTTTCTTCTCACTGTCTAACAGACACTAACCGTTTGGCATGCAGGTTGCCCTTGAATTAAAGGGGACCATTAAGAAAGAACGGGAAGTAGGATTTTTACAATCAGCTCATAACATTTATATGAGCTATAATAGAATATAATAAATATCTCTCTCTTTAGTCGGTGCCTCATGTCTGAGGACGATCTGCCTTTACCGGTTTCTGTCCAGCGCGTCTCTTATGATGGAATACAGTTTGGTAGATGTTGGTCCCTTCACTTAATCGGTCCATCTTGCAGGTGAACGACCGCGCAATCTCTTGCCTTCAGTATTTCCAACCACAATAACTTTTTCCAAGCTGTTGTTGGTTCTACGCATTATGTGGCCAAAGAAAAATAACATGCGTTGCTGGCATATAGTGAACAAGCGAATTTTTTTTTGTAGAAGTAAGAAGTTAAAATGAACATGCTTATATATATTCTTTTTGTTACTCTGGTAATTTTGCCAAGATTACATTAAAAATCATGATTTCATAATTATCAGATCTGGGTTCGTGTGCAACTTTTGAAGCAAATCCGATAGCAAAAAGAAGATTCAAATAATATTAAATGGGACAGATGGCGTTAATAAAATTGTTTAAGAATATCTAACACACAGTTTCCTTCGAGAATCATACTAGTATTTTTACTCTAGATAATGACTAGTTTAACGCCTGTCGTGGCGCAGAGGCACTGCGTGCGACTGTAAACGCGACAGGTTGTGGGTTCGATTCACACTCCAGGAAATGTAAAATTTAGTATTTTCATTTCTTGGGTTTGGTAACAAGGCAAAGCGCGGCGTTGAGTTCCGCCACTCAACACGCAATGCCTCAATTCGCGGAAAGTGGGGATCGGAATTGTTGAAAGAGAATGGAGTGTCTTAACACTAGGTTCTCTGGTTCCCTCTGCCTACCCTGCTATATGCGGGTTACAGCTTGAAGTTAAAAAACTAGTTTCAAGGCTGCATAGCATAGTTTAACTATTACATTATATTCAAACATACTAATATTAACGTGCGGTACGTTGTCATATTGATTCCTATATGGAAACAATAAAGTTCAAATAGTGTTTCGTTGCTTACCTTTCTGTGCCTTATTGCTTTGTACAGTACAAAAGAGGAGACGACCTCGATGATAATACTCTTTAGTTTTATACAAAAAGCCGTTTCACTTTGTCTGGTTTAGAATAAGAATTTTTAAATTTTTATGGCTTCCCGCTTTTAGTTTTTGAAAGAAATAAGATTATTTTTGGTAACAATATAAGTCGGCAATGGCGCGACGATATGATAGGTTTAAATACTAGACAGTGAATTGTTTATTATATAATAGATAGGTGTTATTTCGACCTCAACGAGTAATGTAGTCGCGGTATTGGAATCCACCATTCAGTCCATAATATCTCAAATAGAAAGTCGTATGATGGTATATACATACAGTGATGAAAATAATCATAATTAGAAATAGTAATTAATATTTATATTCAACAGGTTTTTTAATTGAAACAATTTTTTGTTAACAATTTTTTTTAGTGAGCTATATGAAAATAATTTAAATATAAACATTCGTCCGAGCGAGATTCGAAGCCGCGACTGTCGTGTTTTTACAATCAGACGTCGTCCCACTGCGCCACAAAGACCTCTCAATGGAACAAGCTTAATTTCTTAACAAAAAAATTATAATTAAAAAATAATCCTGTAAGTCAATTTTGTTTGTATACTTAATACTACTAGCGTACCCGTTGACGCGTTAACAACGCGTTGTTTTTAGCAATGTCACTTTATATAAACATGGATGTCAAATCATGGTAGTGTGTGTAACATTTATTTTATTAATTTAATACACTTTTTATGCATTGTTTAAAAAAAATTTTAGCATTCTGCACTCCTTCTATATAAACTATAAGTGTGCCAAGTTTCATGCTACTCCGTCCGGGTAATTTTCATAAAAAGGGATCCACAATCTACATGTTCTCTTTATTATACTAAAATATTTTACATAAAAACGTATCGTTTGGAAAATTATTATTTACTATCACAATTCTTTTATATTTGCTATTTTTTTATATCAAAATATCTTTTTCATTATTTTTCAAATAGATAGAAGAATTTTGTACAAATATTAATGATTCCTAGAAATAAATCGAATACGACAAACTATTCAACGAACAAAAAGGTTCAATATATCAATCGTGAGGCCTATGAAATTCTTCCTTTTACGCGTTTTAATAGAAATAGGATGCCTACTTGTTCTATCATACTATCATTATAGATACCAAGCTCTCAACCTAAGCTTGAGATATTGAAGTATAGAAGGACATTTGTTACTGTTTTTTTGTATTTAATTATTAATTGATTTTGATTGTTATATCGCCTGTCGTGGCGCAGGCGGCACAAGCGTGCGACTGTAAATGCGACAGGTTGTGGGTTCGATTCCCACTCCAGGAAATAGAATTTTTCCTTTCCTGGTTTTGGTAACAGGGCAACGCGCGGCATTGAATTCCGCCACTCTGCACGCAATGCCTCAATTCGTATGTATGTTTGATTATTATATATATTTGAAGGTATCCTATCAAAAACAATTAGTAATTTATATATTTGAAGGATATCTTTATAGCATCAGGTACATGCTGTGAAGGTATTCCATTATATCCGGGACATATGTGCAAATAGATACTGTTGAAGCTAATAAAAGCATGTTGAAACACATGTATCCCTTATATCGTTTCGTAATAATTCTAAATCGAATCAAAAGATTTTTAGATATAAATCAAATACCATACGACAATAACGAATGAAATCAGTCAATTGTAAGAAATATTTCAAATGTAAGTCGAAATGTTTTTAAAATTTACCAATGTCGATATTTACGATCTAGATATGTTTTAATAAAAGTCGTTGTAAATTTCAGTTTGTGTCAAATAGGAAAATCCGACATGCAAAAATGGAATCTCCGGATTTACTACGTAATACTTACATGCATATCAAGTTTCCACGGAAGAGCTGGACACGTAGCTTTTTCAAAAACATATTTTAAAATTCATATTTCTAAATATGTCTCTATGGTCTCTAGACCACTGTGGCGCAGTAGGACAGTATTTGATTGTAAACTCGATTGGTAGTGACTTCGTTTACCACTTGTTGGAAAGAATACCTCGTATATTTAAAAAAATATAATTTCTTCACATTTGAAGTCCTAAACAGCTGCTTTGTGTTCACAACTCGACACGTAATGTCTCCATAACTGGCACAAGGCGGAGAACGGAATGTCTTGACACCAAAGTTGTAGTCCCTTAAGTTATATGTACTACGAGTGACAAGGTGTGATTTTTTTATTAGGCAAGCGGGTACATTTAGGGAAGCCGGTATAGGATATAAAGATATTTATTAATTTGATTATCGGGTATTGGTGATGACCTATTTGTTTAGCTCTCACACCTTTCATAGCCTTGTTATTTACAACTAGAGCTCCACATTTCCTTGGTGACCTTTTTTTTCAAGCCGATAGGAACCGTGTTTTATGGACACCTCCCACTGATACATAACGTCCCACATACCCGATCTGAGTCCCCTATCGGACAAACCCGTAACGGAGCTTCTCATGTATAAAAAAAAATTGACTACATAAGACTTCACGTTGCTCACGATAGCTGTAGATTCAAATTATACGCAAAAATTAAATTTATAACGAACTTATAAATTATTTAATATTTAATCATTCATTCATACATAGCTTCACGCTGTATCCCGCATATAGCAGGGTAGGCAGAGGGAACCTAGGGTTAAGACACTCTATTCCCCACTTTCCGCCGAATTGAGGCATTAATCGTTCATTAAAACTTTAATTTTCTTTCACTTATTTAAATATATTCTGCATACATTTAAATATTTTGAGTTGTAATACGAATACCAGTAATTCTTACCACGTCCCACTTTAATCGAACTGTCATCTTTTGAAGCTAAGATTTTATTTATTCCACTCAGCTCAACAGATTCCGTAAATGATAAAAGCATTTCAGCCATAAAAGCGTAATATGTTTTGTATGAAAAGGGCTGATTTAATATTTCATTGACACTGATGGTATTTTTAATTTTTCTAATTCATGTCCCTCGTGAGGCCTATCGTGGCGTAGAGACAGAAGCGTGCGATTGTAAACGTGACAGGTTGTGGGTTCGATTTCTACACCATGAAATGAAAATTTTAAATAGTATTTAGTATTTTCATTTCCTCGCTCTGGTAACAAGGCAAAGCGCGGCGTTGAGTTCTGCCACTCAGAATGCCTCCATTCGGCGGAAAATGGGGAATGGAAATGTTAAAAGAGAACGGAGTGTTTTTACACTAGGTTCTCTGGCTCCCTCTGCTTACCCTGCTATGTGCGGGATACATCGAGAAGCTAAAAAAAACAAAAGGTACAACTACTAAAAAAGAAAAACAAAAGAAACAATAATGTCCCTCGTGCACCGTCATTTTCTAATTTACGTTAAGTGGTATGGTACATAGGATGGCCATATTATTAAATTATACATTACGTAACTACATCGTATGTTTGTTTTAAGTCCTGTACTTGTATAAATTGTCATGTTATTAAATGTGATACGACCAAGCCTTCGTGAAACTATATTCATAATTACGTCGAACAAAATATAATTTCCTTTATTTTATAAAAGAAAGAAATAATTTAAAAAGAAAAAAATATATATATAAAGCCGTGTAAACCAAAAAACTCATGACCTACTTTTGAAATTTCGTCCAATATTAATTAAGTAATTCTACGTCAATAAGAAGTTTAAAAATCATTACTCTAATAGCATTAGATACCATACCACAAAAAATAAAGTTTCTAAATTATTTTTTCCATCCCCATTATTTCCATTCCCATTATTGACCTACCTGCTAGAAGTAATAGCAGTTCAATATAATTTAAATTATGGTAAGGTATTGGACATTTATAATATTATTTGTAGAGGATATTTATGATAATTATAAACTAAACTTAACAAAAATAGCTCAACAGATCACAGAATTTCTTAAGTTATGTAAAGTTTTAACGCATTAAAAGGTTAAACTTTTTTTTATTGATAAAGGATGGCAAACGAGCAGAAGAACCACCTGATGGTAAGTAGTTACCTTCACCCATGGACATCTAAAACACCAGAGGTGTTGTAAATATGTTGCAGCCCTAGTGTTAAGACTGGAGGGGGAGCTGGTAATGTGATTTTTATGAAAAGAGCTAAAAAAAATCCTCACTCAATTATTTTAAATATAAGAAATCGATTTATAAGCGAGGCACGAATAAAGTTTTAAACGTTTCACCCTTAGCTTTACCATTGTTGTTAAAAATTCACATACAAAGCGAATCTCCTCATCTTAAATATACTTACCCCGCTTTCGTACACGTAAAGATATGTTACGTGTTAAAGAAAATACATTGTTTATTCATAACTCTTGCGTTGAGTTAGAGTATAAGCATGTATGTATAACATGGAAATGTAAGAATGAAATGTTATGGTTTACACCTTATCGTATACCAGTAGACCTAGCCGCGTAAAGTACGCATTCCTTTTGCAACATTTATTTTAAATGAAACTTTTTTTACCGGATTAATCGCATATATTTTAGTATTGGGAAATGCATTTTTGGAAACCCGACGTTTCGAACACTTTACAGTAGTCCGTGGTCACAGGTAGACTGAGGTGGCATTTGTCTGTTACTTGATACAAATTGATAATTTCTTCCCTGGATTCTCGCAGAATGAGGTGACTGCATCTGGCGCTCTAGTGTGGTGGGTTTGAGATTTCAAAGTTTTTATGAGTGGGTCAAAGGTGGTAGAACGTCTCCAACCATCTTCTCTACTGAAATTAGGATGTTTGTTTTATTTTAATAGCCTCGCGAACCATCCTATGTATATATCTGTTTTCCCTAGCGAGTATATGAGGTTTACCAAACCTGATGTAGTGATTGGGTTTATCTGTTGTATATTCAAACACTGATGACGCTGATGCTGACTTCAATACACCGCCATTCTTGACATTGGTAACGTTTTCTTTCATCCTAATACCAATGCTCCTCTTTGCTTGACTAATTTAAGATTAACCACAGTCAGAATCTAATTTGTATAAGCCCGCACACTGCAAAGGATTTTTACTTTTCACTGATCTCAAGAATTGGCTGGCTTTAAAATAAATTCAAATTATTAAATTAAAATAGTTTCATTTAATATGTGTAATAATCGCGAAATTCAAAGCATTTACTTTATTTTTTGAATAAATGTAAGTCAAACTATGATATACTTTCTTCACTTCTACATATAAATTTTAACCTTACCAAATTTAATACTCCTTCGTCCCCACAGTTTTCGTAAAAAGGGTTCCAAATTTTTCTTCCCCGCATACTTATGACAAACGAGGTCACGAATCAATGAAGGTGATCGTCACGTTTTCGGATTTTTGAAATTTTATGTATGATTCTTCATTTATTAAGCATATAACTATAAATCGTAAATACACATTTTTTGCTATAATTATTTTCTTACTAAAACTTATTGGAACGTTAAAAAAATATATATTTTTAAATGAAATTATTTTAACCGGGTTAATCGCGAAAATCAAAGAGCTCATTATATATATTAAGGTCAAGTTTTTTTGTAATACATTTTATTTTATTAATTACATATTAAATATAAACACTGATACGTTTCTTATATCCTTGCGTAACTCAGCTCTTAAAATTTTGTAACGAAATTTAAAATTAACTTTTCTCATAATTCAATTTTTGTAACATGTTCATTGTACTACATTTATCATTATTAGCATTTACCATATAATAATTGCATGATGAAACATTGATTTATTAAGACATAATAATGATTTAGAAAAGAAGTTGACAACGGAAAAATATAGAGATTTTTAAGAAGAAGAATAGAATAAAGAATAATAGAGAAGTAGAATTTGACAAACAATTAATGTAAGGTCAGGCATCTTATTATTTTAATAATTATTAAAAAAACAGTTCAGAAAACACAGAGGTTGATACTCATAGTATCAACTGAATAACCCTTTCAAAAAATTATATCAGAAATGTAAAAAAAATTTTTAGTTTATAGTTCTCTTTGAGTACATTAATTTTTCACGTAAATATTCTCCATATATTAGACTCACGTTATTTTATATGTATGTTTATGGTATATTAGAGTTAGTTTATATTATACGCTTCGGTATAAAATTTCATATCAGTAGTGTTATCACGTTCATTTTCTCGTTTATATCTGAGTGGTGGTGGAAAATTATCATATTCGCTATTGTATTAAAATTCATCTCATGTGTGTGAACTATTATGGCTTAAGTCAATCAAAATGTACGCAATTTTAATAACAAGTACTGTTTGTGAGGTCATCAGTGGTAATAAATAAATATTCTATATATACAAATAATAAAAGAATAGCTTGTCTATCTTTTAAATATAAATATTATTTGAATTTTGTATATGAAAGACTAAAGAAGAATATTGGTTATGTAAGGCCATGGTGACGCCAGTGTTAGAGAAGTGCCCAGCCTGCGCCGCGTGGAGCGAAGGACTCCATGGTTTTTGAGCGCAAGGCAGCCTTTGGACGACTGCCTAAAGGAGATAGCCGAGCACACTGGGTGTGTACTCAGCCTCAGCGTCAAAATGTTGCGCGTTGCAACTTTGTAGTGCCGATCTCAGTCAGCCGTGGCCGATTGTGATGGATCCGCTTTTTCTACAAGGCAATGAAGCTCGAAAGAGGCGAAAGAATGGACCAGGAAGGCCCTTCTCCAAACTCGCCATTTGCTACAATTAACTAAGCCAGAAGGTTCAGGTCAGCTCGAAGAACCTGATGTAAACAAAATTTCTATTCAATTGGAATGGGGACGCGGTCACTGCTAGTATTATATAAACTTCGACCACAAATTATTAGCCTGAGGTTAAACTCAAAAGCAATCTAGTTTATATGGTAAATTGTGTTATTAATACCTACATTATATAATGTATAATGTGTTTAAACAAATATCAATATATTAATATTATATAAATATTTATGCTACAATTGTTATCTTACCTAATTTAGCAGTTTTTATATCAAATTCAAAAATGTAAGTCTTATTTTCGGCGTTGAGTTCCGCCACTTAACACGCAATGCCTCAATTTGGCGGAAAGTGGGGAACGGAAATGGATTGTCTTAACACTAGGTTCACTGGTTTCCTATGCCTACCCCGCTATTTGCGGGATACAGCGTGAAGTTAAAAAAAAAGAGACACACGATGACGTTCGAATCTTTAAGCGCCGAAACATAAATTAAGTTTATAAATTTTATATATTTCAAGCGAAGGTATTTGAGCCCTTTAAGTAACTTAATAAAGTCATAAGAAATTTTCGCAATATACATTATTGTATGGAAAAAGTTATAAAAACTTTTTTGATACAATAAAGGTCTTTTCAATAAATGTAGTTCGTCTTAAATGAAAGTTGTAACAACTTTTATAAAAGCTTAAATAAAATAGAACAAAGAATAAATATGTTGTAGATTTTCGGTTTCTTGAAAGGTTTATGTTAGCTTCAACGAATACTGAGATATATTCAATTCAATATATTTAAAAAACCTTTGACTTTTTGCGCACAACGGTACGTCATATGTCGATAGGTCAACGAATTGACTTTTATTGAAGTGAACTAGCGAACGTTTAAAAAACGACATAGGTAGTTTGTAATAATTAATTTAGATAGAATAAAGATATTTTTTCGAACCTCTTTAATTATAAGAGAATATACATACACATATACATAGCTTCACGCAGTATCCCTCATATAGCAGGGTAGGCCAGAGGGAACATAGTGTTAAGACACTCCGTTCCCCACTTTTTGCCGAATTGAGTCATTGCGTGCTGAATGGCGGAACTCAACACCGTGCTTCGCCTTGTTAAGAGTACGGCGTGTCTTAACGCTTCTTAGGTTCCTTATGCCTATCGTACTATATGTGAGATGCAGCATGAAGCTGAAACTCTTTAAATAACATATCAGCTTGAAAAAAGAAACTGAACACGCTTATAAATATTCGGATCGTCTATCGCAAGGACATTAAGATTATACTATGAAAATATTATATTATTACGGATCCGGACATGTATGATTTTTTTTCAAGTAAATTGTTTATATATAAGAAGTGGGACAAAACAGAGTTGTAAAATTCTCTTACTATCTTTAATTGATAGATAGATGCAGATGCAATAAGGAAAGTCATTTTCAAAATGAAATGTTAAAAGGTGAAAATGCTACTGTTAAAAGAGAATGGAGTGTCTTAACACTAGGTTCTCTGGTTCTCCCTGCCTACCCTGCTGTATGCGGGATATAGCGTGAAGTTTAAAAAATAAAATTTGATGTAGAATATTCAAGATAAAAGACATATTTCACCGAATTGAGGCATTGCGTGCTGAGTGGTGGAACTCAACGCCGCGCCTTGTCTTGTTACCAAGCCCAGGAAATGAAAAATTCTATTTCCTGGAGTGGGAATCGAACCCACAACACTAGGTTCCCTCTGTCTACCCTGCTATATGCGGATTACAGCGTGAAGTTAATAAAAAAAAAGACATATTTGGGTACTTACTTTTTCAATTATGTATTTCATTAAAACTACTAAGTATATTTCCATAATTATTTACTTCTAAAATATTTACAGACAACTAATTACAGTAAATTATCTTAAAAATATTAAACGAGAAATATTGCGGCCTTTTTCTTTATATCAATTTAATTAAAAGCGTATAGTTAAAATTGTAGTTTGTGTTCGATCAAATTAAACTTGTGAGGAAAATCATATTTACACTCGAAAAAAAACTTCTGGAGCGTAGTTCAGGCTTTTTATGTTACCGTTAAAGTAAACTTTGATTTGAAAACTCAAAAAGAGTTTTAACATTTAAAAGTAACTAGCATCTCGTTAACAACACGTTGTTGACGCGTTAACAAAGCGATGTCTTTAGTAATGTATATGACACTTTGTATAAACCTTTGTATTTGTATGGGTATTTGTATAATATTTGTATGGATGTTCAACCATGGTAGTGTGTGTAGCACTTATTATGTTATTTTAATATACTTTTTATGCATTATTTAAAAAAAAATAGCATTCTGCACTCCTACTCTATATAAACTATAAGTGTGCCAAGTTTCATGCACCTCCATCCGCGTAATTTTCGTAAAAAGGGATCCAAATTTTTTGCTTCACGTATTTATATAGAGATTTGGTATTGATTCATAGTTTTTTTTACGCAAGATATTACTATATATTACATACAATAGCAAAATGACGCGTTATCTATGTGATGACGAATTTCTATTGATATAAATTTATCTAATCTAATAATTATTAACTAATCCTAATATTTTACAAACACTAAAAACAATATTTGCCATATCATGTAATAGATATTATAAGTAACAATTTAAATTACTATGCGTAGTTACTACGCGACTGTTTCTAGTTACTTAACTTCTAAATAAAGAAGAGGTTTTCAATTCAAGTATATTTTATTATGTATGCCCCGGCACAACGTTTTTCTGGGTGAACCAATTTAGATGATTTTTTTTTCATATGACAGCTAATGCTTCTGATGTGGACTCATTTAACTTAGGTAAGATTTGACGAGTAGTTTTTGAGTTATTCGTAATAGTTTTAGTTTTAATGATTAAATTGTTTGTCATTATTTGAAATCTGTTAATTATTGTTGTTTATAATCATAAAAACTAAATATTTTGTTAAATTTGAAAGTGTTTTATATTAATGTATATAAATAAGTACTCGAGGGTAGTCTTGAAAACTTTTCACATACTCAAGGCCTAAGATAAAGAAGTTGCAATATTTTGGCGTGTAACTTATTGCCGCGGGCTTTCGGGACCCTTGTTGCTTTGTGAAGGGATACTATCATTTGTCGTACTTATGTTATTCCCGTATGTGATACAATAGGATTTTCTTTTTATCTTTACGTATATGTTGCTTTTGTGGTGTAATATAGAGAGTGAACCTCTAGGTTCATGGACACTAGTCCATAGTACACAGGTAGTGGCGAGGGGTGAACATTTTAATTAGGCAAGCCGATAAATTTAGAAAAGCCGGTATATATTTAGGGAAGCCGGTAATTTTTAGAGAAGCCAGTATATTTAATCTAATATATTAATAAGCTGTGAAGTTTGGTTCCCACTCGGATGAATAATTATAAATAAAATAAGAAAAATCTTTATTGGGACTTCGAAAAAAAATCACATAAATAAAGTTCGATAATGACTGCTATAGTTGAGAGCTGTGTTGCAGTCATTAACGCCCTCCTCCACAAAATTAATTAATAATTCTAAGCCAACATAAAAGAAGAATTATTACACTTATAGTTAAACTATTTTCATTTCTCCGCACTGGTAAAGACAAAACGCGGTGCTGAGTTCTACCACTCAGCTCAGATGTTCAGAGCTTTTGAATAATATAAATTGATTTGGGAATCTGTTATCAGTGAAACTACTGTGCTTTAAATTTCTAACATTTTAACTACTAATTATTTATTGATACTGCATATATTTTTTTACTCTTTCACGTAAAAGTTCATTAAATTATAAAAAATATTGCAACGATGAAATTTGTATGCCAGATATCTCATAACGTTAATCTATTATTAGGCTATTTAGTCCCATATCTATTATGAGTAAATCGGTTACAACACGCGGCTGACCTAATTTCAAAATATCGGTCGTAAGTACCTTAAGTAATTACTTTATTTAGTAAATTAAATATTACCTTTTTATTTCAGGAGACATTAATAAAATGGAGAATCCACAACAAAAATCGTGTTTGCACTGAGACCCTGTCCCACTGCGCCATGATGGACTTAAAAATAAAAATTATACATACATAGCTTTACGATGTATCCCGCATGTTGCAGGGTAGGCAAAGGGAACCTAGTGTTAAGACACTCCGTTCCCCACTTTCCGCCGAATTATTGCGTGCTGAGTGGCGGAACTCATCGCTGCGCTTTGCCATGTTACTCCTTGTAACCCAGTTACGCCTTGTAACCCAGCAAATGAAAAATTCCATTTCCTGGAGTGGGAATCGAACCCACAACCTGTCGCGTTTACAGCCACACTCTTGTGCCTCTGCGCCACGACAGGCTTTTTTAATTATCTATGATTTTAATCTTATCTGTATTGTATATAAATAATTAATTAATAACATAACTTAAGTTAACTATACTAATGAAATTAAAATATATAAAGTTGAATATGAGTCACCCAAAGGCGTGAATTTGTCAAATTTTCATATTTATCCAAGACCAGATTTGGATATGAGAAAAATAAAAAAATTAAAATTAGTTGTTAGACATTGTTTTATCGTGTTAAAGGTAATGTTTGTAATCCAGATAATTTTTTTTAATTGATACCAATTACGACAAACAAAGAAAGGTAAAAATCACTCGCTTTAAGCCATACAAAAGAAAAATACAATAGGTACAATACAATATAAAATAAGATAAAATTCAGACATGATATTTTCAATGTTTTCTTTTTTTTACAATCCGAAAGTTAATTTATTCATAAAGCTTAACATATTTCATTTAAACTCTTTGTCGCCCTAACGCTGTCACTTCCATAATTTCATGACGTGGGTATCCATCTGCATATGACAGAAATGTGGGACGAATGAACGTGACGTTTTATTCCGTTATCGATATTAGATTAAATTGAATTACGATTTTTTATATTCGAATCAATTCTATTTTCTTGTAAATAAATATTTTCATTTAATATTTATTTATATATTTGGTTATATAAATAAATATATGTATTAGATACTGGAAATGGACTATTTTATTATTTTTAGCAGATTTGTCATACCACCGGATTTTTTTTTTCATTAGGAAATCTTGATATAATAAATATGACTTTTTTTATCATTAGGAAATCCGTTACGGATACCCTATTGGGAGACTCGGATGGGTTATGTGGTACTCCGGAACGGCAGATGCCGTCCATATACCCACTAAAAATCACCTGATGACCTGTAACAGGCGTGAATAACATGATAAATAGAAAATGCATACTTTTCAGGGGTAGCACTATTAAGCATAAGTTTTATACGTAAATTCAGTTTTTATGTTAAGAATTTTTTACCTGAATGTGCCTGAATTTGCTTGATTTTTTTCATTTCTTTACCCTATAGATAAAACTATCTTATATCTATTAATATAATATAAATTGTACATGTAATGTGTGGATTTTATAATTATATTTATTTCATCATCACTCATTTACAGTAGTAAAGAGAACTTAGTGGTATGACACACAGTTCTCTACTTTTAATAAATTTAAAACACTACGCCTTATTTAACCAATCAAACCACAAGAGATACATTTAATAAGAATTTGTACGTACAATAAACATTACACATGACAGTCAATGTATTAGTTAAAGTTAGCAACATAGAGCAAATTAAATCCAAACACAATTTTGTGAGTTGATCTTGCGGAATAAGAAACAACTCAGCGTACCGTTATAATAGACATCCTTTAAATTAAACTGTCTTAAACCATGATGTTTAATTTCCTTTTAAAAGATATCACTTTAATCTTCAACCTATAGATCTGTGGGACGTATAATTAATTAGTTATCAATATCAGTATTCTTGGAAAACTTATGTTGATCTTAGTAGAATATGAAAAAGATGGTATACGATTTAAAAAAGACCTTATAGAATTGTATCGGTTCTTAATTATTAGTTTTTCAACTTTACACTTTTTCCCAGCGTAGCTTAAAATTTAGTGTTAGGACACTCCATTTATTGGTTTCCGGCCTAATTCGATATATTGCCTGTTAAGTGGCGGAACTCTACGCGCTTCAACTTCTAAATAGAGAATTAAAAATGTTTAAAATATAATCGTGAGTGAGAATCGAACCCACTGCCAGTCGCGTTTACGGTCAAACATACTCCCGCTGCGCCTCGACTTCTATTATTTTTTGGATATAGAATTTTATTAACTGTGTAATAATATAAAATACATACAAGTACAAGAATATTTTGAGATACCTATTGCTAGTAAAATTCACATGTTACGAATTTATCAAAGTCATGCCTGACCAAACTTCTGTTTCGCTGTGGAATACTGAAAAGCCCGAGCTTTGGATTCTGCTTTATCAAACGTGATGTGTGTGAAAAACTGAGAGATTCGTTATTGTAGTTTCATGCATAAAATATTACTATTTTTAATTTAATTACAATTAAATGGTAGCTTCCGTTAGGACTGACACGACTGACACCTTTGTAAATTGACTATTCGAAAGTGCTTGTAATAGACTACTTGAATAAAGAATATTTTGATTTTGATTCTAATACTCGTGAATTACTAGCGAAAATCAAAGATTATGTTACGATATTAATCCTGATATAATCTTTGGTCTTCACGATTTTTACACGTATTAAACGAAACTATTTTAACACAAGTAGGAGGTAGATAGATAGTCAAACTGTGACCTAGGATTACTGTAAAATGTTCGAAACGTCGGGTTTCCAAAAATATATTTCGCAATACTAAAATATACGCTATTTATCCATATGGTATAAAATAGTTTCATTTTATTTAATTATTTTTTATTTCACTTCATCACAGGCCAGTTTTGGCGCAGAGGCACAAGCGTGCAATGATAAACGTCACAAGTTGTGGATTTGATTCCCACTCTAGGAAATAAAAATATAAAAATATTTATTATAACGAAATAATTTGTAAAATATTTAGTATGTTCATTTCCCCGCTCTGAGGGCAAAGCGAAGCGCGGCGCAGAGTTCCGCCATACAGCACGAAATGCCTCAATTCGGCGGTACGTAGGAAATTAAAAGAGGGGAGTGTCTTAACACTAGGTTTTCAGGTTTCTTCTGCCTGCCCTGCTATATGCGGAATACCACGTGAAGTAAAGATCTGTGAATTCTTTATGAAATTAAAGCATATTTTATAGTATTTTTTTTACTTTTGCATGACAATTTTTTTTCACCTTCTATCGAGTTTTTTAAATAGGATTTCAGAGCGGTGAAATCAAAACAATTAAATTACACTTTGAAAGCACTGTTCGTACCCTACATATGTATTATATAGGTACGTCACAGTAACTTCGTTACTACTAACTACCTAGGCATTCAAACTTCAAAGGCAGGGTGTATTTGTTTGGCAGCTGTCAATAGTATCTAGATTTTGTGACAGGAATGCTTTCCTTAGGAACTATTTACACGCTTCGCCTGACTCTGTTTTCAAATTCATGGAACCCCACTGGGTTATAGGACATTCCTATAATATGTTACTTAATATTACGTAAAAACTTCACATAAAATGCATTAAAAACAAAATTATTACAAATAGCTAAAAAGTTAACTTATTACGAATTAATAACTTAAAAATTTGTCATCAAATCTTAACTCAGTTTAAATGGGACCACATCCAAAGCACTAGCTATCATATAAAAAAAATAATAATACAAATTAGTTAAAATTGGTTCACCCAGTAAAACGTTATGTGGTAACACACATAAAAAAGTATACAGTCGAATTGACAACCTCTTTCTTTTGTGAGGTCGAAAAAAAAAATTTAGAACGTAACCTAAGTTTATGGAGTTTATTTCATTCCATGATTATGAGTTCAAATTCTACAAAGTCATTCGTATCTAAAATACAGATATTCGCTATCCTAGGCGTGCGATCATCATAAGCGTGCGACTGTAAACACGACAGGTTGTGGGTACAAATCCCACTTCAGGAAATGGAATTTTCATTTCCTGGGGTTGGTAACAAGGCAAAGCGCGGCGTTGAGTTCCGCCACTCACCACGCAATGCCTCAATTCAGCGGAAAGTGGGGAACGGAGTGTCTTAACACTAGGTTCCCTCTACCTTCCCTGCTATACGCGGGATACAGCGTGAAGATGTACGTGTATATTTTAATGTTTCACCCTCTTCTCGAAACTACAAAGATAATAAAGCTATAATAAAGCTTTTTAAAAGAGCGACATCTACAGTTTTCTTCTAAAACAACACCGGATACAACTTATATGTGCGCCATACGTCGCATGGTGCCACAAATAAGGTACGTAGTAAGGAGTTTATAAAACTCGGCTTGCTCCATATAGATGGCGCTTTTAATGTTTTTTTTTCAACTTCACGCTGTTCCCGCATAGTAGGATAGTTAAAGAGGACCTAGTGTTAGGATAATACGTTCTCCATTTTTAAAATAGTCCTTTTTTACTTGCACGTCTATAGATTAATCTGTCTTAGGGCAATTTTTAATAGACCATTTTTTTAACTAATCAACAACCAAAAATGATATAATTTT